>LPNX010353371.1:138670-185321 GCA_001517045.1 Pseudotsuga menziesii | reverse complement strand
ACATTAATTTTATATGCACACTGCTATGATTTGTTTTTCTTAAAAAGAATATTGCGAGATTTGCTTTTCTTTAAAGAAATTTACAGAATAGATGTCTAAAACTGCATAGAAAATTTTGTTAATGGTAGAGGTCACTTGTGGAGTTGTACATTAGCAGCAGTGCACTTCGATGAATTTTTTCATATATTTTCATTGACTTTTATATGGTAATGGAGAGCCAGGTCAGTTCTATTTTTTTTTAGAGAGCATATGGAATGAATATTTGAGTGATGTGTTAAAGAAGCCGATGGGAATAGTTTGAAAAAATTTAAAGTAGAATTGTAAGTTCATATAGTTTGGGTTGATCAAGTAGATAGGAATCAAATAGTTAAGAGATAGTTATAGTATACTTATATAGTTTGTGGGTTGATCTGGTAGATAGTAATCAAATGGTTAAGAGATAGTTATGGAATGTAAGACAGTTTGGACAAAAAATATTCCTCATATTCTTGTACTTAAACGGGCTTAAATATCCATGCCTAACTACATGTTATCACTAACATTCTTCCTGTTATCTATTTATCAACTATCAATTATTTTTTATATTATTTTTTTCTTTTTATTTCACATTCTTCTAGTTATCTGCCATGAACTGTTAGTTATCCATTCATGTCAGCTATGAGTTATCCATACATTGCTACCAATCATGGGTTAATGCAATCCTACATTAATGAGCCAGCTACCAGTTATTTTATCAGCTGAGTTATCCATGCATTGCACCAATCATACATTAATCAGCCAGTGACCAGTTTTTATATATATATATATTACTGTCATATAGAATTAATCTTGACAATAGACTTGTCGACTTGTCTCATCCTCATTAGTAGATGAGGAAATATAAACCATAATCCATAATCCAAATTTCAAATAAAAACATCTATCTCTAAAATTCATCATCAAAGATAACAGAGGGTAACAATTCCAAAGGCATTGACAAGCTCATTTTGCTTCATGTAATGAAGCATACGTTATTATTTGATGCAACAATAGAATGACGGAATGTTTCAATGTATGGAACTTATTTTACAGCGAAGAGAAGAAAATGCAGTTACCAAAGGATGAAAAGTATTTTAGTTAGAACGAAATGGGCGCCATTGTGCTGATGATTAAATAATGAGTAATAGCAGAAATCTACCATAATCAGGTGATCTGGTTCAACCATCAACACTAAAACACAAACAACGAAGGTACCATTAGCTCTGAATATGCTTCTGTTTTCCCAAAAAAAATTTGCAAAAGCTTCAGCTGCATCTGTGTAATATTACAGTCTTTGCAGGTTTGAGTTGAATAACATCATGAGAAAGCGACTCCATTTCGATTCCTGTTGGAGGCTTCTGTTTGTTCCCTGGATGTTGTGATGGTCGCCTTAGTGACCAACCAGAAGACGAAATGATGATGAAAAAGACGAGGACAGAACTATTCATAGCCGCCACGAAACGAACAAACGCGATCAGAAATGGCAGTCATCTTGTAGAGTGGTATTTTTTAACTTTGTGGCCGACATCAAAAGAAAACTATTCGTTTGGTATGGATTGGCAGTTGGAACTTTATTCCATTGTTGGAGAATTACTGTGATCGTTTGGGAATTAAGGTTGATTTGTGCAATAGAAAACCAACGGGACCACTTTCTATTTTATGTGAAATGCATTATTTTCAAACTTTGGAAGTCTTTAAAGTGTTTTTAGGTTTTTATACCTTTTTAAATTGAAAGGTACCATGATTAAGAAGGAACTAGACAGTAAATAAATAAGTATTAAGAATATGTGTTTTTCTTTTAAAAAATCATAAGTTTAAATTTAAAAATATATGCTATGTAATAAGGTCTATTGTTCCATAAACAAAGGGGAGAGGAATAACAAAGGGGAGAGGAATACGTTTACTTATAAGTATAAGATTGCAATTTTAAACTTTTGATTTTAGTGTGTTATAAGGGAAATATATCTTATGTGTAAATATGTATGTTTTAATAATAATACATTTGTAACTTAAATATTTCACTATTTTTTTTGAATTTAAAATATAGTCTATGTTTTTTATATATACATGGAAGAGGTTTGAGATATGTGTTTAAAATCAATAGTATAAAACTTTCTCATATTATTAATGGTGGATAAAAAGTTTCATTTTTCTCAAAATTTTTGATGTGGTTCAAAGTGATATTAGAGTGTTAGGATTTCCACACTTGGCTTTATGGTGTCCATTCACTTGTTAAGCAAACTGCTGATATTTTAAATTTTGTTCTTCAAGAAACCAATGATGTTTTAAACATTGGTTGAATCAAGAAACCAATGTTTCTTGATTTAACTATCCCTTTGACTTAAAAGTCTGTCTATAAAGACTCAAGCCATGGAAATGCTTCAGGTTCTAATCTATCATTAGGAGGATTTTTTTTCTGCCTCTTTTTCTCTTAAGTAAATTCTTGGAGAACATTTTCCTAGAAGAAAAATGGAGAACTATATACCACATAGGAAACCCTACTTTAGGAGCTCTAAGCTAATTGCATGTTGGAGTCCAACTCGGAGGATGTGGATTTAAACGAGGAATAGTTCTCGGTCATAGTTGGGTGGAACGTGGTAGTTCCCAAGTGATTTAGTCATGCCTGCCTTTGAATTTTTAATGTTGGTTATTTGAGTGTGCAGGTTCAGCCATTAAAAGAGCTTCAAGTTACACGTATGAAGCCCTAGACTCCCTATTCCATTATTCCTTGATAAATGCTTGCTATGTTAGGCAAATGATTTCGTTGTATTTCCTAACCCTATGTATTTGTTTCTCTTTTTAAAATTTGCTAGGGTTTGCATTTTTAAATACTAATCCTATGCTGTAAGTGATTTTCTATACCAAATTTATTCAGGGTTTATTTATGAGTTTACTTCTGCAACTTTAATTCATTTATAAATGTTTACCAAGGGTTCTATGCCCTAGTCTAAAATTCATGTATTAGTTTTACTATTACACTCGGTTAAGTACAAAATAGGTATTATTCTAGATTTATTACTTATCTGCTCTTTTGGTATTTATACTCTACTCACATATTCCATTTGTCATGAGAGGCATGTCTTAGATTTAAATAAACTAGTTCAGAGGTAAATTACTATATATATAAGTATAAACTTACAACCTATATAACGTAAGATATTATATTCAAACTCGATTACTATATATATATATATATATCAACATACTTAAATAGAATTATGAATCTAATCAACTAAGTATAGACTATAAGTACTTCTAAGATAAATAAACATCATCATAAACTATGAATAGAATAAGTATCATGACCGTTCTTTGGTCCAAGATCAAATATCTTTTAACTATTTAAAATCCACAGTCCTAATATATAAATCCACATAATCAAACATATGTCATAAAAATCAAATAGTCCCATTTAATACAGCTCACAGTCATAATATAACAATTAAAACTCTATAAATTACAATGATATACAAGAATTGTTTCTTTATTTAAACCATATCGAAAATCTCTACACAGTCCAAGTAAATATACAAGGGAGGGCACGAATCGAATCGTGTGAGAATCTAAGCCCCAAAACGTAACTCTCCATTTAATTACATACTCCTTACACCAACCATGACTAGGATTCGAAACTTATGGAGTCTTTATTTACAATAATCATGGCAACATATACAGAGAGGGTATGTGGGGTTTAATAAGAAAATACATTTTCTACAGTAAGGTCGCAAAACCCTAGGTTCTGCACCCATGCTGTAAGCACGACCATGACTACAAATAACTAAATACACAGTCTATTAGAATTCAACCTACACTGACGATAGCCATCGTGGGTTTCACCCATGGCTCTTCCACTTTCCATGTACTTATTAATAAAATGAAACGCTAAGAATTTTAACCAACCAAGCTATCACAACAACCATGGGAAGGGGTCATGCCACGCATGGCATGTCCATCAACCCATACACTATCATTTTTTAGAGATAAGGACTAAATACAAGCAAATATACACAGAGCATCCACGCAGGAAAATGTCTCATATAAAATAAGCTTATTAAACATCTATCGTAGCATAAAATATTACACATAGTCTAGTCTATTAGCCATTGCAAAAAATGAACGAGATATATTATTTACACAGTCACCATTAAAGTCTGAAATCAAGTAATGACATAAACACGACAATGTATAACCGTAATAACAATGTAGTAAACAAGCATTATGACATCGTAAGTAAAATACAGTAATATCCATAACAAAAAGTGAGATCATAGAGCGTAAGAACAAATTACGATAAAACATTGGTACATTCAATGTACATTATATTCCGCAAGTTCAATAATGTTCCACATAGGTAGTTTTTACTAGCATAGTAAAAAAAAAATTATTTCCAAATTTTGGGGACATTACAATGGATAACTAGTCACTGACATCCACTATTGTGCAATGATAATTGATTAAGATTGTAATATAGTGGAATTCAGTTGGTTTTATATATAAAGAATTCTCAGTTGGTAAATTTTAATTATATTATAAGTGAATTTTCAAATATTTTTTAATAATGAGTTGGGAAAAGAAATAGACACAACAAAACACTATTATAGAGACAATTATTTGCATATTCACATGTAATGTCCCCAAAAATCGAAAAAAAATAAAAAATTATAGGCTAGTAAAAACTACCTAGACGAAACAGTATTCACTTGCAGAACTCTATTGTACACTTCATGTACCACTACTTATTCGTAAGTTGTTCTTACGTTCTATCTTTTACTTTCAGTCATTATTTTTAATGTATTTTACTTATGATGACGTACTGCTATTTACTACTTAGTATTATGTTTATACTTTTGTCGCTTATGTGTCCTCACTGGATTTATATGCTTCGTCCTTTCTGCATAGTCGCACTTGTTAATTATAAAGTCCTAAATTAACTTTGTTTGTGGAAACAAGGAGGGTGGAGTGGCGGGACTCATTTTCCCATGATGGTTTGAGACATAAAAGTGTTTACTTGTTCGCAGGGTTACTTAGTTCTCTTAACTAAGGCACTTATTTTACTTCATATACAGTTCATATTTGGCGACGGAATCTTGTTTAAAGAGTACAAAAACTCTTGATGTTAAAGAACATACTGTGGGTTGACTTTGGTTCCTTGTCGACTCAGAATTATAACCAAGTATAAATCCTAATCTCATCAATTTAGCTATCACTGCTAAATTTCCTATTCAGTACTTATGCTTCCTTATGGTCTTGTAACTCTTAATTTTACATCTTGGTATTAAGTACGTTTTATGTTTAGTTTACTAAAAATTATTAATGTATCTTGTGTTTTCTATGTGCAGGTTATTATCTTGAGCTAGATTAAAATCTTGATTTTCTTATGAGGGTCAATTGTTTAACATGGCATATTCAATATGCCATGTTCACTAATCATTAAGCTTAGGGATTATTTGCATTGTATTAACTTAAGGTTTTAACCTATGGTTCACATGTTATTATGTCTTAAGCCTATCGTATATTATATTTAGTGTATAAGTCGTGTGGCTTGGATTAAGACTAGTGCAGACCAAGCATGGTCTATGCACTACCCTGATCATTGTAATATATTAAAATTTCTTATAACATAAACATCGTATGTGTTAACTTGTGATATGAAAATGGGGTGGCGAATATAACATATGGTTGAACCATATGTCAATATGGTTTAAGATTTTGCATGGAAAATGGAGTTCACGAATGCAATGAAACTTAACCATGTAGAGTAGGTTTGGTATTTTGATAATGGTCACCTGCTGGTGCATTTAATGTTCTCGGTAATCATGGGAGCCCCAACCTTAGGGCTTGGCTCACGATAGATTTGTCATTTTCTTTGTTGAGTTGGGGTTTGGTCTTGCTATGCGCCGAGTAAAATGGAGGCTACCTCCATGGCTACGAAGGTAAGAACTCATTTTGCTTCACTGTAATTCGATGGTTTAACTTTGATGCATTTAAACATTGTCATACTTATCACCTGGTTTGTGGATGGTTGCAGGTGCTGGGGTCTATGGAGAGTATCATGGTTCAGATCTCATCACTGGTTCCTATGTGATGTTAATGGTGTAAGGTAAGCCTTCCAACAAGCCAATGCATGTTATCTCTCGGCCTGATTGAGTGATGTCTTCATTGTTTGGTGTTGGGTTTTTACTGTGTTGGTTGAAATCACCTTCGAGCTTGTAAAGAACAGACGTGGGTTTTAAATGTCTTAAGGCTTTTAAGCCATGGAGAAAAACTTAAGCCATTCGCATCTGTGTATGCGTTTTATGTAAAACATTATTTTGGGTTTTGGGCCTTTTAGCCATGGGCTGCACCATTGCTTGCAATGGTGCTATAACCCATTGGCATGCCTGTGTAACTTCATTCTCGTCCTTTAATGGTGACTATGTAGCAAATACTGGGAAGAGGAAAAACTGTGTATAAGGTAGATACTCTATGTTTTAAGTGAAATGGCCATCCTTATTTTGCTTACTGTGTGTGTGGAAATGTATTCTGCAATAATGGTTTATTAATAGATTTTTAGGGACAGACATACGTCGTCGTTGAAGTTTATGTATTGAGTATTTTTAATGTGTTGTAATAGTGAACAGCGTGGGTTTGAAGAACTTGAGCCATATGTGGATTAAGCCTTCTCCTTAATGGTTGCGATAACTCTAATGGAATTATTTATTGTTTGTATCTCATTTATTAGTTAATGGGTTAAATCATTAACATGGTAGTTTTAATAAAACCATACTGTGTTTTCTCATTTTCGATTGCCATGGCTTGGGCAAAAGCTGTGCATGGGTTAAAATGGTTGTTTACTATTTTTAATGCTTTCATTAATTTAGTATATATGTGGAGTATATAGATATAAAGATGCCAGGGATGCAAGCCATGATGATGTCTGTTGCTGTGATTTAGATGTTAGATGGACTCTGTATAATGTTTATTTGGCTGAGGCCGTGTTTTAGTGTAATCGTAGTTCTTATTATTAGCATGGTAGTGATTTATAATTTGTTGCCCACATACATGTTATGTATAGTGTGTCTATTGATTTGAAATACAGATGGAACTCATTAGAGGTCGACTCTGTTCGGTTGTTAATGTAATGTATTGTATTTTAATTTATAAAATGGGTTGGGCTTGTATGCCCACTGAATTTGTTTCCTTTCCCCATTGTAATATTTGGGTTTTTAATTTTATCTTGATATAAGTTAACACATGACACAATTTTTATGTATGATGTATTGTTTCATTCGTTATAAGGTAAATGATGAGTTATATAATTTTGTTTAATGGTTATGCATAAATGAAATTGGATGTTTAAGATGGATTAAAATAAACTCTCGGTGCTTATATATATATATATATATGATCATAAATTTGATATAGGACCACATGGATGGTCACGATGCCTCCTCTGTTCACTTAATTATGATGTTGTTTATTTAATGGGATTAATTTGTTATTTAGTTTATAGTTAATGAGAGATACCTTGAAAGGTCTTAATGGTTTATTTATTCTTTGATTTAATTTATATTCTAGTTTTGTTACTAAATACTTATATTTAGTATTCTGGTTTACTTACTACTATTAATAATTAGATGATGACTATCATAGTTCCTTTATTGGTGCTTCTAGGTTGAAGCTAGTAGTTATATTTAATTATATGAATTCTTACTTCTTAACTAGTTTGAAATAAACTTAGACAAGCCTCTGCTAACAAATGAAATATATGAGTCGAGTAATAAATCCTAGAGACTGATTACCTAGTTGTGGAATTCAAACCCTAGTTTATAGTAAACATAATCTGAATACTGAAGTAATACAGAAACAAACTTAAATACCATACTGGTGATATACAGCCTATGATAACATTTAGAGCCTAAGGGGAATATTTAAGAAATACAAACCGTGGAAGATTCTAACGAGAGAATCAAATAGATAGGGTTAGGAGATGCATTGAAATCATTTACCTAGTATAACCAGCCATTAATCTAGAAAATAGAATAGACAGCCTAAGGTTACAATTTAAGAAATGTAAACCCTAGGAGATATAGACAAAATCATCATTTCTAGGGTTATAAATATATAATGAATCATTAACATAAACAAACCAACATTTATACTAGAAATGAACTTGACATGCTAAGAACTCACACCTGTAATTTTCTGAAGCTCCTTTAATGGCTAAACATACACACTTTTAAATAACCAGCATTAACAATTTAAGACAGATCTGACCTCTGATTTTGATGACCAAATCACTTGGGAGCTACCATGTTCCTCCCAACCATGACCTAGAACCATTCCTAGTTTTAATCTGGATCCCCTCGAGCTCGAATCCAACATGCAAGTATCTTAGACCTCCTAAGGTAAGGTTTCCTATCTGGTGTATCAGGTCTAGATCAACTATCCTTTTCTTTCCAGGAAATGTTTCTTCAAGAATTTACTTGAGAGAAAACAGGCAGAAAAATGACTTCTCTAATGATAGATCAGACCCCCAAGCCTTTCCTTGGCTTGATTATTTATAGACAGACTTTTCAGTCAAAGGGACAGTTAAATGAAGAAACCTTGTTTTCTTGATTTAACCCTTTTCAATTACTTTGGGTTAATTATTAATAATTTAATTTAGGAACTTTCCACTAGTTCCTAGTTGAACTTTTATAGACATTATACTATTTATTAATCTTTCATAATAAATAATACGTGATGGAGCTCTTCTTCTTTCTTTCATTTATTTATATTATTAATATATTTAATTATTTATACATAACATGGATAAAGTACATAATAATATAATACTTTATTAACATTTGTCTTTTTGCATCATATACCATGATCCCTAGACTTAATGACACTTCTTCCTTAAGGTCAAGTAGGTAGATGGTTTAGGTCAATTAGGCTAGGCAACTCTAACCATCCTTGCATGTTGGATTTCCGTTGTATAACATGGTAGATCTTCAGTACTTTGATGAGAATACAGAAATTTAAAATTTCATTTAATCACTTATAAATAAGTATGATGAGATCAACATTATTCTCGAGTCATTTTCACTTAAAAGTTATTAAATTCTTTTCAGTAACCCCTAGTGCTTACTAGAGCCCATACTCAACTCTTTAACAGGGAGTTACAATATAGTGCAATTCCAAATCTCCTCATTCAACACTAGTGCTAGGATGTACTTGTATGATACACCTAGGGATACAATGGCAAATGATACGATGCTCCAGATCTTATGCTCAACATCAAAATGGAAGGCTCCAAGGATTATGCCCAACACATCAAATTATATTTTCATGTGTTCCAGAGCTTCTTGCTCAACACAAAGGTAAGTAGTCATGTCCTCGAGAGGTTCTCACTCAACACAAATCATTAATCCCTCAAGTGATCCATAGCTCCTCACTCAACAGAAAACATCTGATCAATCATGTGCTTCAGGGTCCACGCCCAACACAAACAAGTATATGCATATATTTATCAATAATTCGCTTATGCGCAATATATAAAAAAAACCATCATGTTCATATGCAGTGGGGTATTCGACCTAATATAAAAATAAAACATTAAGATAATCATCATAATAAATAGGCACATGCCTATAAGTGTTAGGTGCAAAATTTGGGATATTACATCCCTCTACGCTTAGAACAACATTGTCCCTGGTGTTCTAGGGACTCAAAACGATATCATGAAACAAGGCGGGGTAACCCTTTCTCATGGTGGCCTCGTTCTCCCAAGTAGCCTCATCAGCCTCAAAGTGCTTCCACTGCACTTTCAATTAGACCACAGTGCACTTCCGAAGCTGACTTCTCTCTTATCTAGTATATGAGTGAGATGAGGGGTAAACTCCCCTTCAGTTTCCACCTATAATAGGGACCAATCAACAACATGTTTAGTATCATAAACATATTTATTTAACAAAGATGCATGGAAAACATTGTGGACTCTTACATGCACACGAAATGCTAGTTCATAAGCCACTAGCCCTTACTTGGCCACACGGGGTCTTCACTTAGTAAAACCATGTCATAGCACGTTCGTTCATGGCATATGAAACAATACCCCTATTTTCAAAAAATATTGGAAAATATCTCTCAAAATCATTTTTTTGAACCCCCTCCCATTATACCTTCCCAATTAAAAAACACCCCTATTTTCACTAAATATTGCATGTATCCACTTTTTCATTTACTTTTTTTATACCCCTTTATATTTCTACCTAGTATATTGACATGATACCCCACATGAATTCTACAATGCACCTTTATTCTTTCGATGTATATTGTGGATGGACATTACTTCACCCTCAGAGATCACATTCATTTCCTAAATTAACACTAGTTTGTCACTTTTTTCCAGGTTCCTGCACAAGATCAAAGCTTAAGGCAAAACCATACAATGTGAAAAAGTTCAAATCAAAGTGCTAGCTAGGGATAATGAGTGGATGACCTCTGACAAGATTAACATTGATAGTGTGTTAACTACACATATATAGCAAATACATTTTTTTCTAGGTGCCTAAAAAAGAACATAGCTTAAGACGAAAACATACAATGTTGTGTTTAAAATTTTGTAACATTGCATATAGAGTGCACCCCCTTCGGAACATTATTCAATGGTCACATACTCATCATGTCTCACATAAATACTCCAAAGTTTAAAATGATTAAAAGTTGATGAGGATGGACATCGTTTAAAAACCCATTGGAAAGAATTAAAGACTTGCATTAGCATCATCT
Source organism: Pseudotsuga menziesii (assembly GCA_001517045.1). Classification (NCBI taxonomy): domain Eukaryota; kingdom Viridiplantae; phylum Streptophyta; class Pinopsida; order Pinales; family Pinaceae; genus Pseudotsuga; species Pseudotsuga menziesii. Next base: position 174,548 of record LPNX010353371.1, on the reverse strand, counting down.
TCTAAAATGTCTTTTTCAGAAGGCATTTCAGTAAATTCACATTCCAAATCTGCTAAAAATCTTCAGAAGTTCCATTGTAGTTGGGTTCTGGACCAAGTCTTGGCTAACTTTGAAAGCTTCATGCCATAAATGAATGCCATTTGAGAACTAATAAAATATTAAGTTCTAATAGTCTTGAAATTGAAGGTGATTTTCCACATGGGTAGATGTCTTCCATTTTTATGGAAATACCTATGTGTTTTCCACCAAAGGCTGATAAATATATTTTCTAAAGTATCCTACCGAGTGATGAAGTTGCCATGCATCCCTATAAATGATGGTAAAACGACGTCACCGAGCTCAAGAAGCTATGTATGCATGTGTTGTAGAGGATGCAACTGTTTTAGTGGATCCAGTGGCAATTGGTGTGACTGGACAAGATGATGCATACAAGATTTTTGCAGATTAAAATATTATAATAAATGCTTTGATAATAACAAGAAGTCAGTTAAGTGAAATGAGAAATGTTTCAAAGTAGACACATTGATCCAAAAAGAAGCAACAGAAACAAGAGGTAGTAAGAAACCTGTGGTGTCTTCATATTTATATAAATCCTTTATAAGGTTTTATTCCGAACCTACTAAATGGGTAGAGAAGAAGCATATGGATCCATGGTTTGAATATTCAATGTCCTCTAAGTATATGGATAAATGGCAGATTGGAGATGAGGATGAGAGGAGAGAACATGCTAAAATGTCTACTCAATCATTGGCTGATCCAAAAATGGAAGAACAAAAGCTATAGAGCATGACTGCACCAATTTTTCCTTCTCCGAAAAAGAAAGATGTTTGAAATTTAGCTTCAAGGCAAGTCATGTGTATAGACTACCGTTCGGCCTGTTTCCACTCTATTCCTAACTGCACGCATCACAATAGTTGCATCTCTGGCATCCAGACCAGATGTTGGCTCATCCATCATTGAGGGATTTGCAACAAGCTCTACATCAATGGTTAGTCTCTTTTGTTTCTCAATTGGCAGACCATTCACACCAGCAAGACCTACGAATGTGTCTCTCAATCTATCAAGCTCTATAAGCTCCATCACTTCATCCACAAACAAATGTTAAATAGAGCAATCTCAATTTTAAGAAACCCAAGATTACAAATGAAAAAAGAAATTATATTAAATTCGACAGTTGGATGTCAACATTTCAGTTTCCTCAGGAGCATATTATTAAGAATAAAATCACCATAAATTTTACCTGCTTGCTCTCGGCATCTATTTCTTGTGAAAGGCACAAGTAAGCAATGAATAGTATTGACTCTCGTACAGTTATCTAAAGAAAATGAACATCATTTTGCTCACAATAACCTGAAACTCAGGAAAATGTCTCTATACCTTTGGAAAGCCAGAGATATGTATATCCCCCTCAATATAACCTCTCATTTTTCTTCCAGATAGAACATCCATGAGAGTTGTATTTCCAGCACCACTAAGACCCATTAATTCAGTTAAAATGCCTGGCCTGAATGCCCCTATTACATCTTTCAGCAACTGGAGCTTCTTCTCTGTAGCTCCTAATGCTTTCATTTCCTATTTCCCAGATCAAAATGAGAATCAGGATATAGAATTTTCATAGGTCTTGGGAAATTCTCATTTAGCTCAGTGCTACTTGAAAGTTACCAGAGTCAGAGTAAATGTTAAATTTTTTTAGCTTTTTTAACAATATTGCACGAAGGCCTTCCATTTGGTATGCATTTAAATTATGGTTTCTTAAAATTATATGTCAAGCTCAAATAGTGGAGATTATTCACCAAAGTTTAGGTAGGTCATACCGATGGCATTTCAACAAAATACTGTACATGACTAAAGGATATGGCCAGTGGAAATAAAGGCAGGATCATTCCTCTCTTAGGATGTTCACGTGCAAAACAATACATTGTTGTATGAATCATTTTGTTTCTTTTGGATTCAATGGACATGCTGATGGTTTGGAATTCAACTGTAAGGAAAAATATGCAATCAAAGTGGTGGAAACAAAATAGGATTGAAATCTAAATACTCTCTTCAAAAATTAAACCTTTATTTCATTCTTTTTGTTTGATTTATGGATTTGGACTAATACAATTTGGTTTACCACATTAGCAACCCCTGTTCCAATAAGTCTATTCTTTCTTACCAAAAATTGAACCTTTTCGTGCTGGCAAAGAATGAGGTACAAATATTTTTTCCTAATTGTTCAATGGCATGCTTTTTTCAACACCCCTTTCCTATCTTGGATTTCAGTAAGTTTCTCCTTAGAAATCAATGATGGAGGCTTCCCAATAGCCGCACAGTAATAACAATTCTGATTATTTTTTAGTTACATGAACTCCAAAACATGATAAAGAAAATGGATTTTTATCAAATTGCATAGGAGGACTTACGATTCAAAAAAGGCAATGCAAGTGTCAGAAAATATTAAAGAGAACTGTAAATCCAATTATAGTACACACACTAATCTAGTAGAAGTGAGCTTTCCCAAAAAATACCATGACTATGAAGAACAAATTGGCCAGTATTCATGTTTGAAGAGAATGGATGCCACCCAAAAATATGGTTCACCAGATGTGTCAAAGTTCCTCAATCATCAAAACTTTAATGCCAATGTTAGAAATTTGATCAAAGGAAACTAAATCCTTTAAAAGGAAAAATTGTTATAATGGGGAGCAGAAGAATGCATTAATCATGACAGTAGCTTAGTATCTACACCTTTTCCCACTGGGGATCAAGAAATTCTTTGACTGTGATTGTTGTCTTTGTATAGGATAATGGTGAGATCTAGTAGCCCCATAGCTTCCATTTGGGAACTGAACCTGCATAAAATTACAGAAATATGAAATACTATATATAATTCCTTGAATCGCTAATGTCATATAATTTTTCCTTTAACCTTTGAAAAATATATACTGGAAAGGGAAAATCTAGCATTACTTCATGGAATAATAAATCCACTAATTACGAAGATAATCAATAAACAGAATGAAACTCCACTCTTAGATATAACGATCATCCAACAAATCCCAGCTATAAGGAAAAATAATGATGATGATAACTGAAGCAGACAAAAGAGAGCCGAAAATTTCCCAAAAAACATGTTCCGGTATCAAGATGAGAACAACTAATTGCAATTGATTGGATATCATATAAAAAACACATTCCTAAAGTATGATATTTCATTTAGCTTCATCTATGTTATTAGCGAACATTTTCCTCGAGACCCTCTTCAGCAGGCAAGGAAAACGGAAACGAAAAAGAGTGGTGACTGCCACCAACTCCAAATTACCCATTACTGCTTATAGACCTTCTAATAGATGAACTCTAACTCCCAACCCTGCTAATAGCATTGGAATCATCCAAATGTATTTTGAGTTCATCGAGATCATTTGAATTTTTTTGTTTTGATTGATTCTCTTCTTGCAGATGTATAAGCTAGGAATATGCACCAGAGTGTGGACCTGAATATACATTTCTCAGATTCATTAATAGATGGCATGGAGAATGTAAGAATATTCCTTTCAGTAAACTCATCACCAAACATGAGTCAAAATTAGTGGCATGAGAAGTGTAGAGTAACCATTTAACAAAGTTCATAGCCAGACACGTGTTAAAATCAATGGCACAAGGAAGAAGAACTAGTTTAGTTAAAAATTAAAATCAAGTGAATGTACACTATCTTGTTCATATATTCACTATTCATAAAGGTGAAAAGATTGGATCATTGTAAAATTTTCCCATTTCAACAATAGAACCATGCTGAATCACAACAATCATATCAGCATTTCTCACAGTAGTTAGATGATGAGAAACAATAAATGTTGTTCTATTTATAATAATTCTATTAAGAGCTTCTTGAACCACTTTTTCATACTCTATATCCAAAGCACTAGTAGCTTCATCAAAAAGAAGAATTCGGGGATCTTTTAAAATAGCCCTTGCAATAACAATATTTGTTTTTGGCCTCCAGATAATTGGGTACCATGCTCTCCCACCATTGTATCAAAACCCCGGAAATAACAACTATAATTGTTAATATATACAATGGCCTCCACAATGAGGAAAGTTAGAAATAATCAAGATCTATATATAAAAAAGATCAAAACCTGTCCCAATCTACTTATAAATTTTGTTGCATTAGCAAGCTCGGAAGCAACATGTATTTCTTCTAGTGTAGCTCCATCTTTACCATATGCAAGATTCTCTTTAATAGTGCTTGCAAAGAGGATAGGTTCCTCGCTTACAAGTCCAATTTTTTTCCTAATCCATTGAAGTTGAAACTTCTTGGTATTGACACTATCTATAATCACTTCACCAGCTTGTGGATCATAGAATCTCTCTATAAGACATATAACTATGGGCTTTCCACTTCCACTCTCTCCAAGTAAAGTTGTAGTGGTGCCTCTGGGTATTCCCAATGAGAATCCATAAAATATTTCAACATCAAGCCGTGTTGGTTACCTTAAATATACATTTTTCAGTTCCATATCGGGCCTGAATACCCTTAAGGACCAATCCATTTGTATCATAGACATCAATCTCTAGCGTCCTATTAATTGTTTCAAACATTTTGTAAGCTACAGCTTGTCTAGCTGCAAATGCACTTAAACATGGTGTTGTATGTCTTATTGAACTGAGATCCAGAAAAATATTTGTCATTGCCTTCATTACTCAAAATATTTATCATTTCCCTCATTAATCAAGATAAATATATCTTCTTGAATAAGTGAAAGGCCATTTAGTTGAATTTCTTTATAGAATAACAATACTGCATTTGGTCATGCAGATTCATATGACATGCTTCTGAAAAGAACTGTAAATATTGCATTTAGCACTATGCCTCCTGAATACCCTCCATGGATAATTAACTGTGATTCACACAAAATATCCAGTGCATAGGTGCAGAATGTAATAAATATGAGAGAACCCAAGCCAAAACTCACTGCCAACCCTTGGAGAACAACAATCTTGTATATGGTCTTATGTGACTTATCATAGCTAGTCACAACTTTTCTCTCCCCTGTAAAAGACACAATCTAAAAGGTAACTGATTTAAATATGAAATATAATTTGTAATGATATGAAGTAGTAACCTGAATCAAAAGTAAAGAATATTGAATTTATGATATCATATGACAATGTATACATTGCTTTGTTGATGTATACTTACAGTCCTAATGGCACTAATTGTCTTCTCCACGACATTTCCTGCTTCTGCATATGCTTGGTAACCTTGGCTTGACTTCTTTGATATTATCATAGCCATATCACCACCTTCTGCTACGAAAAGAGGAATCGTAGACAACATTACTAGGGTAAGTTTCCATCCTTTGATGAAATCCATAGTGAAACCTCCAAAGAATACATTTGTCAACTGTATGAATTTCCCGACTTGAAACAACAAAAAGATATAATAAACCGATTGTACCTTAAAGATACAGTAAGCTGATTTTACCTCCTTCTTTGGATAATAAAAAACATAAATATTTCAATATTTTTGATAAATAACGTTTAAAGTTTTCAAGAAAACCACATGAATATCATATATTCTATTTTATAACATAAAGAAAATACTATAAGTAGGACTTTACATCACAGAGAAAATGTGTTTTCCTTATGTTGAGCCCTCAAGGTGAGAACAACTAATTGCAATTGATTGGAGATATATCATAAAGAATTTGAAGACATAGCATATAGAGATAATTTTTCAAGGAAAAAAAGCATATAGAGATAAGGAGACTGATCCTTTTGAATCACTAGGATGGTAATTAACAATCTTTCTTCACAAAAATTTAGATGTAGGACAGTATATACACTTTAATCAGCACCCTGTAAATATTCTTAGCATGAATCTAACTCCCTTAATTTGTTTAAAGAATGTGAATACAGGTAGGGGTAACGTTAAATGTGTTTGCCATCGAAGGCTAATAAATATCGTGAGTTCCTAGATCGTAAAAAATCAGTGACAGATAACATTGTCAGCAATTTTGAATCTTTTAAACATGGAAACACTGAAGAGAGCATTCGAGTTCCAAACTGTAAAAAAAAATTGAAGGGTGATATGCTCAAGAAGCTATGTCTACATGTGTTGCAGTGGCTGCAACTGCTTTAGTGGAGCCAGTAGCAACTGGTGTGACTGGACAGAATGATGCATACACAATTTTTGCAGTTGAAAAATATTATACTAAATGCTTTGATAATGACAAGAAGTTAGTTAAGGGAATTGAGGAATGTGTCAAAGTAGACACAGTGATCCAAAAAGAAGAAACCAAGACAGGAGGTAGTAACAGATCTGTTCTTTCTTCATATTCATATCAATCATTTATAAGGTTTTCTTAAGAACCTACTAAATGGGTAGAGGAGAAGAAAATAGATCCATGGTTTGAAGATTCAATGTCCTATAAGCCTTAAGAGTTTGATAGATTTATATATTTAAGGGCCAACTTCATCATGCACATACCTAATTCTAAAAGAGAAGAAGAAGAATGAATTCAAACAAGACACTAAAAAACCGTTACTCTATTAACAAACAGTACCAGGGGTTATATGAATATTTATTTCAGGTTGGGTATTGAATAGTCCTTTTCAACACTCATGCTTGAAGGGGACCAAGGTAGAGGAACATGCTGCAAAACAGGGAACATTTGTGTGAGATTGATGAAAATCACTTATCAATGACCTATAGGAGCCAAAAGTAATTCCCAACCAACATCTTGTTCTAGGGATGCAAAGGAAGCCTCATAAGATAACAACACAAAAAAACTCAAACTTGGGAGCAATCCAAGCTAATATATGTGACTTTAACACATCTCTAAATTACAATCTAAATTTATCATAAACATAACTCTCTTATTGAAAACCATAATGGGATATTCTAACATGTTCTTTCAAGATACTAGACAATCCATAGATAAGACTTTCGTGTAGAATTTAAATTCAAGACTAGCTTGGAAAAACAATAATGATCCTGCACCAGACATGTGATTTTTCTCCCACTCTAACAAACAACAAACCAAATCCATATAAGGTAAGATGATCATCATGTCTAAGGACATAATCCATAAATTAGTTTTATTCCGCTCTCTATTGAAGCTTTGAAAAAGAGTCCAAAGCATTTTAGTGAAAAAAATACTTAATATCATAACAATTGAAAATATTTATTGTTGTAGACCATGAGTTTCTACATTAAATAGAAACTTAACATTGAAATACATGGAAACAACACAATACCTGATGTTTGAGGGATGATTTTGACAACACCCTTGTCCCTGAGAATTTGTCTAACTTATGTGGATATGATGGCATTGTAAGCCTCTTTCTAGAGTTTAGGATGTAATTGTAATCCTCTTTACAATATATATATGGGAAAGCCACATCTTTTGATTGAAGAGTGACTAAAACCCTATTGAGATGTTCATGTATGGTATTGTTGGGCTTTACGGTTTGGGATAACATATCTGATAAGAAATTGGTAAAATTTTTAGGCAAAGCAAAGCCTTACCAGAAGTCTGGTGTAATTTTTCCCAATACTAGATCCAGTTTTGAATCTAAACAGATCATGAAAAAGTTTATCAGAATTCAGAATACAAAGAACTCTGACTTCTTTAACTTCCTATTTCATATCAACAAATTAAAAAAATTTATTTTGAAATACAAAACAACCGATCTAGAAAAATTCTCCCAATGATAACAATTCTCCAAGTTATCATCATTTCTGAGACAAGAACTTTGCATCAACAACACCTTATAAGTGAGCATATGTTAATTTAGCTTAAGCTATAATTAGGCTAGAAGATATTTTACTAGTTCCTCTAAAAGTTGCAGCATAATTAAAAGTTGGAGAAATCCTATGAGTTGCAGCATAATTAAAAATTTGGAGAAATCCTATGAGTTGCAACATAATTAAAAGTTTGGAGAAATTCTATGATAGTTGAAAAGATGATTAAATGGAGTAGAAATCAGTAAAGGATTATGTGCCATAGTAAAGTATTATGTGTGGATCAAGTAGACATTGTTCTGTTGCAGAACTGAGATACAACTTGGTACAAATTTTGATGAAAGATGTAAGGTATGTTGATTAGTATCTAACTGATATTTATCTGGACCTGTAAGTGTTAATTATGGAAATATTTTTTGTGGAATTATTGCTTGTATGGAAGCAGTTGTAAAATGTTTTGGGCCCTATCTTAAGTCTACCTAAGAGACTAATTAATATATGATCAAGTACAGTGAAATCAGTTGTTGGGTTGAGTGCATGATAGCTTGATATTAAATGTAGAAAGACACTCAGTACAGAAGTTACACATAGCAAAGAAGAGACAATAGTTGAGATAGAGTTAGGAAGGAATTTTGATGAGTTTCATGCCTTGAAATTATGGCCAAGTTTGGACTGTGATAGTTGAAGCAGCTGAGCATCAGAAAAAGTAGTGTGATATGCATCTTTGGTGAGTAGTTTTGAAGGAGCCGAGGTGTCCACCAAGAACCCTACCCCCTATTTTTTTACAATCCATGCACAGAACTAGGCCCTTCTGAACCCCTCTTCATCACTGGCCACCTCCACCAGGTCACCATTGCTCAACTTCAATTTTTCAGATTGATGATGGGAAATATAGATCATGTATTGATGAAAGCTTAAAGGATTCTACAGAGAAAGTACAGTTTACAAAAAATGATAAAATCCAAGAAGCAACTGATGAGTCATAGGAAATGTTGAAAATGCAAAAATATACATCTAATGTGCATCTAATCAAATGCATTATGAGACTAGTTGTCAAGAAACATGATATTAAGAGGGAAGTACATAGGCAGGAAAACAGGAAAAAAACACATGGGGTAGGTGATAATAAGAAAAATCCTGCTACATCCCTGATATCATCTGATAAGAAAGACAGGAAGATGCTCAATTTAGTTTAGGTTGAGATTAAAAAGCACATTTCATTATAAACATCTAAATCCGACAATATGAGGTCTATACTAAAGATAAAGAAGCCTACAAGCCATTTTGAGGACCATTTGAGGTCTGATGTTGCTGGTGCAGTGCCTACAATCCATTTTGAGAACCATTTGAGGTCTGATGTTTCTGGTGCAGTATCTTTAATAACTGAGCCAGAGTTGAAGACAACAAAGAGATATTTTAAAAGGTCATCAGAGAGTGAAGGCAATATTCATAATGATGGAGACAATATTTTGAATTTTTCTTCCTATTTTGAAGAAATTAGGATACAATCACCACACAGTCACTAGATACAGTCATTATTTCAGAGCAGACCATGAGTGAAAAAGGAGTTTGGTCAGAAAAGGAAAAGAATGGAAAAAGAAATTAGAGGTTCTCGATTAGTGCCTGAAAGTGAGTTCCTAGATCATATAAAAACAGTGACAGATAACATTGTCAGCAATTTTGAATCTTTTAAACATGGAAACACTGAAGAGAGCATTTAGGTTTCAAACTGTAAAGAAATTTTGAAGGGTGAAAAGGATTTTGAAAATATTCATGAAAATTATGTTCCTAATGTCAAATATCATGTGCTTTCTATAGTTGTGACTAAAGACAACGAAGTTAGGGTAGTTCCAAACACTTCTTTGCATCAGAATTACATTCTGAAGAAGAAAAGAAATCTCTTGAAGAAATAGAATTCAGGGTTATCAAGTCTACCAGAGAGATTAGATAATCAAATAAAGATAAATATTTGCACAGAAGAAGAAAATGTTCTTGAAGTATTATCTGGAGTAGATCATCAATAGAAAAGCACACAGATGAAGGCAAGGAAGCTTAACTTTGATGAACATTTGCATTTGGTAAAAAGGGAAAGAATTGAAGTTGAAGATGAAACAAGGATCTTTGGATACATGGTGGCCTCTTCTCATGTTTTTCATTCCTCCACATCTATAAAGAAATGAAACTCAGGCAGATGCAATTTCAAAGGTTGGTCTACTGCTAGCAGTTAACAGTGGCTATGTGTCTGAGTTTTGAGGGGTTATATTGCTGGAGGAATCTCAGCTGGTTCCTGAATTTTGACATAGCTATGTAGAACTATTTGTTCCAGTCATTTGGATTTATTCTAGCTTGTAATTTTATGAAAAATGTTGTAAAATGCTATGAAAAGTGACAGTGATTAGGTGCTACTAGGGAATGGTCTTATATATGGTTATGGAGAACAAGTTTTCCTAAAAATTTGGTTTTAAGGTTAACTTTTTAACTGAAGCAGAGGAGCTTTCAAATGTTCGTCTGCTTCTAGTAGTTAACAGTGGATATCTGTCTGAATTTTGAGGAGGTATATTGATGGAGGAATCTTAGTTGATCCCTAAAGTTTGACATGACTCTGTAAAACTCTCCGTTTTGATCATTTGGAGTTATTCCAGCTACTAATTTTCTGAAGAATGTCATAATATGCTACGAAAAGGGACAGTCATGATCGAGCAATATCATGGGCAGGTCTTGTGTATGGTTATGGACATGTTATACCTGTAGATTTGGTTTTAAGGTTAAACATGGATATGAAGACTGCATTATGGTTTAGATAAATGTAATTTTATGTTTTTTCCTCGGATTGATTGGTCTTATGTATGGTTTTGGAGGACTGGTTATACCTGTAGATTTGGTTTTAAGTTTAAAACTGTATATGAAAGATAGTATTATGGTTTAGACATATTTAATATTCTGTTTTTGCCTTTGAATATAAAGAAAGTAAACTAGTTTCCCTTTACTATGAAGGAGGTAATGGACTGCTGCTCTAGCAACATAAAATGTACTCTGTTTTATTATATTAATAAAATAGATACAAATTTCTTCCAAGAAAAAAAAATTACAAAAATATGCACAACCAACACAGCATTTGTAAAAATAAATATCCAACCAATTCCTCAATATATGTATCAATTTAAGATGTTTTACAATATATCATCATTAAGCTTCCTGATGAGGTTTGTTTTACTACTTTTTATCCTCTTGAAAGTGTTACTAATAGAAAACCATATAAATACAATACAAAAACAATGAAACCGTACACGTTTACTGACTATCAGATTTCGGTATTTGTATCTATATAAACTATCAAATACAATATATTAAAAGTTAAAACATAACTTAGAATGCAAATAAAAAATATTGACACTGATTAAATTTTACGAGATACATGTGGACCCTAAGCGCTGAAGAAGTGTAGAGCCCGTGGGAAAACTAAGTTCACATATAGAGCAAGAGATAATTGAAATGCATGTATAAAAACGGTTATCATTAGTCCCTTTTACCAGAGAACCAAGAGTTCAAATAATGAGGGTATAATCTGAGCAAATGATGGGCAATGAAGGCTATAATTAGGGGTTTTTCTACCAAAATTACCATAAATTTTGTTTTGTTCAGAGTATCTGGAGAAATGGTTCACCTGAAAACAAGATAGAAAGATAAAAGGCAGAGATTTATATAAAAATTCATAGACAAGCACGCACCCACAGGTTTACATGCATCCAAAAGCAAATTATTGTGGCAACATTTTTTACTCATGCTATTCAAATTTTTTAATTTTTATTATTTAATAAATACTTTTTAAGTATTTTGACGCTACCTTCTCAATAGATAATAAAAATAGTAATCTAATTTTAAGGTCACAGCTTAGCCACACACCAAATTGGTGTATGAGAACCGCTTATTGTGGGGCAAGGGATCCTCTCCACGCATAAATTTGACTGCTAAAGGCTACAGAGATATACATACCCTACCTCCTCCATATCTGAACCTATGACCTCCCAGGAGAAAACAAATGTTCTTAACCATTACCTAGTATGTTTACTAAAGTTACTTTTAATATAGAACTGGGAAATATTCACTATGCTATTTTGATGCAACCAACACTCACTTGTGCAAGACACAAACAAAATTGTACATCCTTTTCCCTTTTGTTTGTGTATATGTATATATACAAATCCCCGGGTAAGCAAGGCAAACATACAACACATTAATCAGTTACAACTTATAGACAACAGATAAGATGCAGATATCAAAGGCTAATTTAAGTTTTTAAGTTAAACTAGCCATTATAAAGGAAATATATATGTCAAGAACAATCCACAATACTTTAAAAACTTATATTAGGCATAGTATGCAGCTAGTCAAAGATGTAATGCTTATCAAATGCTTTAGAGACATCCCAGGTGCATTTCATCTCCTTAGGGTACACAACCAAATATCTAGGTCTGATCCCAACATAGTCATTGTATCCATCTGGGTACACCTTCACTCTTACCTCCAATAGATAACATGTTTCGGTTGTAGTATAGGTCCAAAGAAACTTACTTGGAGGGCATCCCCATCTGCAACCACCAGTCATTCCTTTATTTCCACTTATGGCATATCATAAATAGGGAATAAAAACAAGATTGACATCAATGAACTCACTCTCTTGCAATGCCCAGATTACAATGGAATTCAAATCAAGTACAACATAGATTCCTAGATCCATACACTCGGAATATACATGAAACAAATCATTTCCTTGGAGAAAGGAAATTAATAATAAGGATCCTAGATCAATTATTAGATACACAGAGTAGACATTTTCAACACATTATTTTATGTAATACCATTTATAAAGGTGCTTTCCAATAGAAGGAATTCTGGGTGAAGTGTTCTCCAGGGACCAGGGGGTTTTGTGATTGGTAGATAGATAGTAGATAGAATTATCACAGCTCAAAAGGTTATTCACTCTTTCGAATTTCCAAAGAAAAGTGGGAATTTGATAACAATGAATATCCCAAAAGCTTCTTATAGACCCATCTAAATCCGGTTCTACAGTGCGTTGAGAGGGATCAAATCCGTAAACCTTTCACCACTAAACTAGAGCACACATCCCTCTCACCACTATGTTATACCACACTGATGCATGCATTCTTATTTCTTATTTCTTATTATTATTTATTATGGGATAGACAGACACTTCCCCAAGGGCTTCACTATGTTACAACGCATTGATGCATGCATTCCTATTTTTTTATTTTTTTTATGGGATAGAGGGACACTTCTCCCTTCGCCCATGCTGTAGAAATGCGCCTTCTTGGCACAAAAGTGATAAAGATTTTGGCTTCGCAGATAGATGGATAAATTGGGTCTTCAATTGCATTTCAATGACCACATTTTTTATTTTGGTAAATAGAGGCCCAGTATCTCCCTTTAATACAAATATACCAACCAACCAAGGGGATACCCTCTCCCACTTCCTCTTTCTACTAGTGGTAGAAGGACTAGGCCAAACTTGAACAAGTTTAAGGAATGATTCTTAGACTTAGAGGCATTAAACCTACCTTGGAGTTAGAAGCCATCTCACACCTACAATTTATGGATGACACTGCTTTTGAGGAAGCCACTACACACGACACCAAAACTTCTTAAAGGTGTTTTGAATCTTTTTCTACGAGGTTCAAGTGCAATGTAGATAAGATAAAAGTGGAAATATTTTTCTTCAACACCAACTTTTCAATCCACAGACACCTAACAGATTTCTTAAATTCTAAACTACATCCCTTCTAAGAAAATACTTAAAACTTGGGAGTTCCTCTGATTGAGGACTCTGAGTGATCATTCTCCTAGGGAGAGAATATCAACAAGATTAAAGAAAAAGTGAACAGCTGGGATTACACATTTTTCTCCCTACAGGGAGAATTGTGCTATTCAAAACTGTATTACAAGCCATTATGTTTTCTCATCTCAAGCTAAAGTGATAAAAGTGTTGGAGGAACTTATAAAAGATTTATAGGGTGGGACACAAATGGAGACGAAGTGGCCACTTGCAGCATGGAATACAGCCTCTTACAAAGGGGGCCTTGGTACTAGAAAATTATAAACCTTCAACAAAATACTTAGTGGAAAAGTGGTATGGTGTCGGTTCAATGAAAAAACAACCTTATAGACATAGTCTAAAGGTCAAGAGAAACAAATATACTAAAGGAATCAAGTTGGAAGATTTAACCAGAGTGGAGGACCTTCTGAATGGATCTTTGATTTGGAACAGTGCTAAACATGGGCTAAAACTAGTTCAAGAGCATTGTTTCTGTGTAGTAAACGAATGGAACGAAAAATATGTTTTGGGTAGATGACTGGATAGAGAACAAACCCCTATAAAACCATGGCAGGTCTTGATCCGCAACCTGATCTTTGGATACATGTATGTTCGTTGTAATTTGAAGTTACTTGATCCACTTCATATACTCTTGCACTAACAATACCTTTTGTTCTAAATTATAAAATTGCTCGAATAGGGCCTGATGATTGTTTGAGGGTTGGAATTTGACCCCTAGTATTTTTGCCCAAAATCTAATTTTCTCCTTGACTTGACTTTCCCTAATTTTTTTGTAAGTGGTCTAACCATAAGGCTAGATGGTAGTTATATTCTCCATGTCAAAAACTTACTCAAGCTCTTGAACCCAATCTATCAAAGCATTTAATGCTCAAACTTCCTGGAAATTTTGATTCCTCCAACTTCATTGCAGCTCCCTATGTTGATATAGTTTCCATGAACGTATTTGTTGGGTCATGCTCTCAGGTTTGACTCACGTTAACACTCATTTCTCCATCTTCAAAATCACCAAATCTTAATCCCCTCTCTATGGCCACTAACCTTCTATAAACTCGTCATCCATGTACCTTCTATCTATAATGATCTGCCTTCTGCTATAACTCTTTTAAGAAATCTAGTCAATCTGAATTAACATGCAGGCCCATATATGAAAACCAAAAAATTGTTTCCCTACTTCATTTTTTTCTGATTACTTTTCTGTTTTCATTCTCCCTTTCTCATTTCTCTTCAAAAGCTCAGTTCTGTAGCATTGCTAAATTTCAAGAAGGTGACTGACTCACTAGCTTCTCCTTGTTGAGAACATTCTATTGAGTATATAGTGTAAACATTACTCTATTTGTATTTTTGCAATCTCTCATGCCTCTCGAACAACTTCCTTTTTAATTTTTTTAGTAATCCTTTCTGTTTCTCTCAGGATTCTGCTAACTTGATGTAGTATGCATTCCATTGTCGCTCTAACTCCCTGTCACAACACCATCACTCATTTTCTTTATTACTCTGCAGTCACTCCCACTGTGTTACTCTGTGTGGTCACTCAAAATATGTGTCACTCCACAGTCACTTTGACTGTGTCTTACTCTGCGTTAGTCAAGCTGTGTGCCACCACACTCCGTCATACTCCATGGACCTTTAATCTCGCTATCTATGTACCAACTGACTCTGTTGGCATTAATTTACTCCATTGCGCTTTACTATGCCTATCTATGTACCAACTGACTCTGTTGGCATTGATTTACTCCATGGAGTTTCCTCTATTGAAAAAATTAGGATACAATCACCATATACAGGCATTATTTCAGAGCAGACCATGAGTGAAAAGTAGTTTGGTCAGAAAAGGAAAAGCATCGAAAAAGAAATTATAGGTTCTTGATTAGTGCCTGAAAGAGAGTTATTAGATCGTAGAAAAATAGTGATAGATAACATTGTCAGCAGTTTTGAATCTTTTAAATATGGAAACACTGAAGAGAGCATTCAGGTTTCAAACTGTAAAGAAAATTTGAAGGGTGAAAAAGATTTTGAAAATATTCATGAAAATTATGTTCCTAATGTCAAAGATCATGTGCTTTCTACATTTCTGACTAAAGAGAATGAAGTTAGGGTAGTTCCAAACACTTATTTTCATCAAAATTCCATTCTAAATAAGAAAAGAAATCTCTTGAAGAAACATAATTCAGGGTTATCAACTCTACCAATCTACCAGAGAGATTAGATAATCAAATATAGATAAATATTTGCATGGAAGAATAAAATTTTCTTGAATTATTATCTGGAGCAGATCATCAAAAGAAAAGGACACAGATCAAAGCAAGGAAACTTAACTTTAATGAACATTTGCATTTGGTAAAATGGACAAGACTTGAAGTTGAAGATGAAACCAAGAAAATTGTAGAAGGCTCGAATAAAGGAGGCATAGCAAGTGCCAATGATAATAATGGAGAAAATATGGCATCGAATAATGCTTGTGTTAAATGAATGCCATTTGAGAACTAATAATATCTTAAGTTCTAACAGTCTTGAAATTATAGGCTTCTTCGGTATCTTAAGTTCTAACAGTAAGATTTCTGGACTTTTCAGAATGTGATGATGAGCAGAATAAGGTAGAGGAAAATCACTGGGAGAGGGAGGACGAAACTATAATAAAGTTATATAACTTCATCTACAGGTTATATTTTTCCATCATAAATTTAACAATGATACTTGCATAAAAAGATATAGCTTCATGTGCAGGTTATCTTTTAAGTATCTTTTCGGATATACAAAACCATTGCAAGGGATGGTATTGCAGAATATATGTTATGAGTAGTTACTTGCATAGGGAGATATACATTGCATGTTTCAAAGTTTTTGTGTACCCTCTCTAAGTAGAAATTCCAATGGAATATAATGCCAAGCAAACCCTCATTATTCTGAAAATATATAACAAAGGGCCAAATACTATTTTTTGTAAACATGCAATCTACAAATTCTGATGTTTTTTCTAGGCCATACAATTTTGATGTATCTATTTTATGGACATATTAACAATTCCATGTAAAATTAATAGGGGAAATTGGTTGGGAAAAAAACTAGCCACTAAACTTCTCCACAAGATCTATTTTAAGCAGCTTCAAGGAGAATCTATATTTGAAAGTAGTATACTTGGCATAAAAATCATCATAATTTCTCATTATGTGTGTAGATTTTCATTTTGCTACTTGGATCTTGTGTTGATCAAATATGTTTAGTGTATGAATACATGGCAGATGCTAGTCTAGAGGATCGGTTTTTTCAAATGGGAGCCACACCACCTCTTCTAGGGTTTGTTTTTGTGCACTTTAGAATTGCTTGGGAAGTGGCCTGTGGATTGTTCTTCTTACACCCTTCCAAGCTCGATCCCTTAGTTCATGAAGACCTAAAAGCAGCTAATATCTTGTTGGATAAAGGCTTTGCAAGCAAATTTGGTGGTGTGGGTATAGCCAAACTTGTCCCCCCAATTCTCGCATGAAGCATTACATGGTGTAGACACACATCAATCGCATGAACATTTTTCTACATCAATCCAGATTCCAAAGTATCATAGGACTGGGACACTTGAAAAAAAATATAATCTTTATGCTCTTGGAGTTTTTCTTCTACAGTTATTAATTGCCATATCATGATAGGTCCTTACATATCGTGTTGAAAGACCTATAGAGAAGGGAAATTTTAGTGAAGTGTTTTATCAAAATATTAAAGATTGGCTTGTCGAGGAAGCCCAAAAGCTATCCGAACTTGCATTGACGCAAGGACAAGCCAGATTTAGGGACAGTTGTCCTGCTAGAAATTCATAGATTGAAAGATTTTGTAGAAACCAATATTGAGCTTAGGGGAACACGGGACGAGACGACATGATTTCTTGTAAGCATTGCACACTGCACAGGAAGTCAAAGTACAGACAAACAATATTGACCAAAAAAAACCAAATGGAAAAACAAAAACTCTAAGTGCTCGGCAAAACCCACTTAACTGGAAAGATAACTAAAACCATGATCCAAAGTAGATTCAAAGCAGTGTAAATGACAAGCATGGTGTTGGAATGATAAACTCACCTACGTGAAGCACCATATACTCTGAACTCATCCTCCAGTTCCCGCTCGATCACCTGGAAATCCAAGTTGCGAAAACCATTTGCATAAAAAATCCCACTGCAGACTCCTACTAGATAGAATCTGCTACCTATGAAACTTAGGGATCAAAGTAAGAAATTGGTGGAACTATGCTACTTGTTGTTGCTGGAATAGTCGGGTTACCCATAATCCCATAAGCAAGCGTAGGTGTTGCACCAATAGATCTCCCTGACATTATTCAGGTCAATATAGATGGAAGAGTACAAAATCACAGAATCGACGAGATAGGAGAAAGGAAGCCCTCATAAAAATGACATCAAACACTATGGAAAACCCACGAAAACTATGCGAAAACCACCAAACACTACGAAAATCTCCTCCATGCTCCCTCCACGAAAACCCATGGAAAAACCTGTGCATATGGCACTGCTCCCTCTCATGGAAAACCCTATGCATATGGCTCATTTGGGGCTTGTTTGAAATAAAAAATACCCCACGATATTGGATATTTATATATTATATAATATAAGCCATTTTACCCTAAATATAACATCAATATATTGGTTCGATTTTTTTTAATTTTTAACCCCCCAATATGAACGAACGTGCTATCATATTGGTCCCTTGGCGATGCCCCCGTGCTTGGCTAGTATTTCAAAAGGTCCACAAAATCTAGGTGCTAACTTACCACACCTACCCAAGCTCAACGACCTTTGTTTGGCTTTTACTTTCAAGTAAACATGATTTCCTATTTGAAAGTCTTTATCTTTTCTTTTCCGATCCGCGTATTTTTTCTGGTGGTCCTGTGCTTCTTTAAGGTTCACCTGGACTTTGGTAACCAACTGTTCCAAGTCCATCAACAAATCATGCCCTAACATAAGCCAATCCACTGGGCTATCCCAAGTAACCGGTGTTCTACATTTCCATCCATAGAATACCTCAAAGGAACTCATCTTGGTGGAAGTCTGATAACCATTATTATATGCAAACTCTGCGAGGTGCAGGTAATCCTCCCACTTCATGGTATTGTTGATAACATACATTCGAAGAATGTCCTCAAAAATTTGGTTTACTCTCTCTGTCTTCCCGTCTACCTATGGGTGATATGCAATGCTGAAGTTGAACTGCATCTCCAATCTGGAGAATAAAGATCTCCAAAAGTTTCCTGTAAACTGAACATCTCGATCCGAGATAATTTCCTTGGGTATCCCATGCAATCTAAATATCTCTTTCAAGAAGACATCAGCAATGTTCACAGCCTTGTAGGTTTACTTCACAGGAATGAATTATGCAGTCTTCAACAACTTGTCAATGACAAAAAAAATAGAATCATTTTTCATCTTTTTTTTCGGTAAACCAGTGATAAAGTCCATATTAATAACCTCCTAGTTCCATTTTGGAATGGGAAACAACTGCAATAATCCCGTGGGATGCTGATGCTCAGCTTTAACTAGCTGGCATTCCTAAAATTTCGCAATAAGAATTGCAATGTTGGCCTTTAACTTAGGCCAAAAAAAGTGTCTCTTGAAAATGGATATCATCTTTTAATATCTTGAGTGCTATATGAAATTCTGTGAGGATGTTGGACCTAAGGTCCCCTCCTTCTGGAACATACAAGCGATCCTTGGACCATAGAAGTCTTGATTCGTCTACCTTGTATTCTTTTTGTTGTTGAGACAACCTGTCCTCCTGGAATTTATTGAGGATCTCTACGTAGAAAGGGTCAACTCCGTTGGCTGCTCTAATCCTCTCATGCAAATCTGCATCGGTTTGAATCAAGGTCATCTCATAAATCATATGAGTTCATCAAATCAAATCATTGGAAACCTTATTTTCCTTTCCCTTAATGTTCTTTATCTCAAAATGGTATTGGCTGAGGAAAGCCAACCATCTGGGTTGCCTCACATTCAAATCTAGTTGATCAAATAAATACTTCAGATTCATATTGTCTGTCTTCAGAAGGAACTTCCTTCCCATGAGGTAGTGCCTCAACATCCTCAAAGCATGGATGATGGCAACTAATTGAAGATCATGCATAGGGTAATTTTTCTCATGCTCTTTGAACTTCCATGATTCATAATAGATCGCATGATCATTCTACAAGAGGACTCCTCCAAGTCCTTCCTTGATTGCATCCGTGCAAACAACAAAATCCCCATCAGGATCCGCAATT
Source organism: Pseudotsuga menziesii (assembly GCA_001517045.1). NCBI lineage: Eukaryota > Viridiplantae > Streptophyta > Pinopsida > Pinales > Pinaceae > Pseudotsuga > Pseudotsuga menziesii. The sequence goes on along the minus strand of LPNX010353371.1, from coordinate 154,710 downwards.
CGTAACATCGATGCGGTCATAAAAATATTCTTAAGCTTTTGAAATCTTTAGTCACACTTAGCGATCCATAAGAAATTACTTGCTTTCTTTTGCAAAGAGATCATGGGTCAAGCGACTCTCGAGAAGTTTTCAATGAACTTTCGATAATATCCAACTAATACGAAGAATGACCCAATGTCAATGACACTGGTAGGGGTACGCCAATCCTTTATGGCTTTAATCTTTTCTCAGTCCATAGCTATCCCTGTCTCGAAGATAATGTGACCTAGATATTGCATCTACGGTTTGTAAAAATCTCACTTAGTAAACTTAGCATAAATCTTGTGTTCTATCAACACTTGTAGCACTATTTGAAGATGTTCTTTGTGTTCTTCTTTATTCTTTGAATAAACCATTATGTCATCTATAAAGACTAATACAAACTTATCCAGATACCTACCGAATATGTTGTTCATCATACAGATAAAGTTTGTGGGTGGATTGGTCAACTTGAACGGTATCACTACAAACTCATAGTTCCTGTACCTTGTACAAAACGCAGTTTTGTGAATATCCTCGTCGCGAATCCATAACCTGATGGTACCCATATCGCAAGTCAATATTTCAAAATATTCTGGCTCTTCCCACCTAATCAACCAAGTTGTCAATCCTAGAGAGTGGGTAATGGTTCTTAATAGTCATTTTGTTCAATTGATGGTAATTGATGCACATCCACATCATACCATTTTTCTTCTTTATGAACAATATTAGTTCTCCCTAAGGGGACACACTGGGTCGCATATACCCTTTTTCTATCAACTCCTACAACTATAGTTTGAGTTCCACCAACTTAGTTGCATTCATACGGTAAGGGGCTTTGGAAGACGAAACTAATCTTGGGGTTAGTTTGATGGAAATTTTTTTGTCTTGTTTCAGAGGTAGTCTAGGTATTTCCTCAAGAAACACATCCTTGAATTCTTCAAGATCAGGGAAGTATTCTATGCGTTGTTCCCTATCAAACTTTTTGTCTTGGATGTTTACTGCAAACAACTTGTAGCCTTTCCTAGTGCATTTATTTGCTTGTACGACAGATATTTGTCTTATAGAAACTTTGTTTGGAATGCCTTGACCCTTCACTTGGTTCCCTAGGCTATCCGCACAGAAGATAGACTTGTGCAAACAATCGATCATTACATGGTGTTGATTCATTCATTCCATGTCGATAAGTACATTGTACGACCCTAACGGTAGGATGTTCAGATTTACTTTTGTAATAAAACCATTCAAGTTTACCTCACATTCTTTAACAATTTCTGAAACCTTCCATTTCGTACTAGTGGCTAACTGAACCAACCAAGGTTTTTCATGTTTTACTTTCCCCAGTTTGCATTCACCAACAATTTTAGGTCAAACATAGCTCCTTCAAGCACCGGGATCAATAATTATTGAAATAAAAGCATTCAAGATCTTACCTTCTATATCAACCATCATACCTTGATGATCTCCCTGTCGACCATCCAATGCTGGATAGATCCGGGGTGTTCCAGCTATGTCCTTGATAGTTGGTTCTTCTTGTAAGTTGTGCAAGACCCCATCAGTCTTGTTCTTACAATATTGAGCATAATGAGGCCAACTTCATTTCCAGCACTTGATCTGTAGCAGGGTAGCATTGGCTCCACTTGCTACTAGTTTTTTAACATTAGTATCTGGTACATAAGGATTTGTACGAGATCTATTAAATTTCTTGTTCGTTTGAAAGCTATTATTTTTCTTTTTGTATGGATGTGGGTTGGAACCAGGATTGCGGTTATCAGAGAAGTTCTTAAACTTGTCTCGGTTTCGATTTAGGTTCTCCTGCCTTAGTTTTCCATGCTCATAACAGAGCCTAGCTTTGTGTAGTGTGGTATCCAAAGTCTTAGGCATGTCGAATTCAATCCTATCTTGAAAACTGGGAGGAAGACATCCTAGGAACTACTGGATATTTACCTTTTCTTCTTTGATGTGTGGTACATAATGAAACAGATCTAGAAATATGTTAATAAAGGCATCCATAGTCATGGATCCCATGCATATTTTGTGAAACTCTTTCCCTTTTCTATCAAAGAACATTTCTGACATATATTTTTCTTGAAAAATTTTCAGAAATTATCCTAGCGTATTTCCCGTAGTTCATTTTTCTTGGTATGTTTTAAATCTATCCACCATCTTGATGCCTTTCCATTCAAGTTATAGATGGCAAGATGAGCATTCATCTGAATTGAATAGTTATGAACCTGAAAATAATTACTCATGCCCAACAACCACTCTTCATCCTTTTCCCTAGTTTTTACTTCACCGTCATAGGTGAGGCCTCTTATTTTTCGAAACTCCCCCTAAAGACTGTCATCACTCTTTTGCTTCTTTCTTCCAAGAGAAAGAGAGTCATCACTGGAAGTACTGTGATGATCTCCTTTTGGTGCTTCAGGGGTGTGTTCTTCTTTTTCCTCTCCTCTTGGGTTGTTGGCCCGTTTTGGGTAAGGTTCTCTTTTGGAGCTTTTTGTGGATGGGGTAGGTTTACCCTGTGGGCTACCTCTCGTCATGTTTCTCAGTAAGGCTTCATTTATAACTTGATGCTCCTTCATTTCGTTCAAGCTGTCTTCTTTGAAACATCAGAGTTTATCTTTACCACCAGCTCTGCTTCTGGAGTGGGGGTGGTCATCTTTCCTTGCCCACTATTTTCTTCCTCAGTATTCATAAACTGAACAGTGCTATAAAAATTCCTGTAACTGCAAATTTTTTTAATAACAGGTATGTTAGGAACCAAAATTTAATATTATATTTTATTTTCTCTGCAGTGATATCTTGGTGTGCCCATAGGTCTCTTAGTATTGAAATTGGGCTCTAATACCACTTGTAATGTCCCCAAAAATCGAAAATAAAATAAAATAAAAAATTTATAGCCTAGTAGAAACTACCTAGACGAAACATTATTCACTTGCGGAACTCTATTTTACACTTCATATACCACTGCTTATTCGTAAGTTGTTCTTATGTTTTGTCTTTTACTTTCAGTCATTATTTTTAATGTATTTTATTTATGATGTCGTAATGTTGTTTATTGCTTTTTTTCACTTATGTGTCGTCACTAGATTTATATGCTTCGTCATTTTTTCATTGTCGCACTTTTTAATTATAAAGTCCTAACTTAACTTTTTTGTGGAAATAAAGTGGGCGGAGTGGCAGGGCTCGTTCTCCCATGACGGTTTGAGAGGTAAAAGTGTTTACTTGTTCGCAAGCTTACTTAATTCTCTAAACTAAGGAACCTATTTTAATTCATATGTAGTTCATATTTGGTAACGAGATATTGTTTAAAGAGTATGAAAATTCTTGATGTTAAAGAACATACTATGGGTTGACTTTGGTTCCTTGTCGACTCAGAATTATAACTAGGTATAAATCCTAATCTCATCAGTTTAGCTATCACTCCTAAATTTCGTATTCACTACTTATGCTTCCTTATGGTCTTGTAACTCTTCATTTTACATCTTGGTATTAATTACATTTTATGTTTAGTTTACTAAAAACTATTACATATCTTGTGTTTTCTATGTGCAGGTTATTATCTCGAGCTAGATTTAGATCTTGATTTTCTTATGAGGGTCAATTGTTCAACATGGCATACTCCATATGCTATGTTCACTAAGCATTAAGCTTAGGGATTATTTGCATTGTATTAAGTTAAGGTTTTAACCTATGGTTCACATGTAATTATGTCTTATGCCTATGGTAGATTATATTTAGTGTATAAGTCTTGTGGCATGGCTTAAGACTAGCGCAGACCAAGCGTGGTCTATGCACTACCCTTATCATTATAATATATTAAACTTTGCTATAACATAAACATTGTATGTGTTACCTTGTGATATGAAATTGGGTGGGGAATATAAAATATGGTTGAACCATATGTCAATAGGGTTTAATATTTTGCATAGAAAAAATGCAGGTCATGAATGCAACGAAACTTAACTATGGAGAGTGGGTTTGGTATTTCGATAATGGTCACCAGCTGGTGCATTTAATTTTGTTGGTAATTGTAGCATCCCCAAGCTTAGGGCTTGGCTCACGATGGATTTGTCATTCGATTTGTTGAGTTAGGGTTTGGTCTTGCTCTGTGCAAGGGAAAATGGAGGCCACCTCCATGGCCACGGAGGTAAGAACTCGCTTGGATTCACAGTAATTCGATTGTTTAACTTTGATGCATTTAATCATTGTCATACTTCTCACCCAGTTTGTGGATGGTTGCAGGTGATGGAGCCTATGGAGAGTATTGTGGTTCAAAGCTCATTGTCGGTTCCTGTGTGATGTTAATGGTGTAAGGTAAGCCTTCCAGCAAGCCAATGCTTGTTATCTCTCGAACTTACTCAGGGATGTCTTCTTTGTTTAGCATTGGGGTTTTACTATGTTGGTTGAAATCGTTTTCAGACTTGTAAAGAACAGACCTGGGTTTTAAAATTCCTAAGGATTTTAAGCCATGGATTAAAACTTAAGCCATTCGACTCTGTGTATGCGTTTTATGTAAATCATTATTTTGGGTTTTGGGCCTTTTAGCCATGGGCTGCACCATTGCTTGCAAAGGTGCTATAGCCCATTGGCATGCCTGTGTAACTTCATTCTCGACCTTTAATGGTGACTGTGTAGAAGATACTGCGAAATCAAAAAACTGTGTATAAGGTAGTTAGTCTGCGTTTTAAATGAAATGGCCCTCGTTATTTTGCTTACTATGTCTGTGGAAATGTATTCTACGTTAATGGTTTATTAACAGAGTTTTAGGAACAGACCTACGCCATCATTGAAGTTTATGTATTGAGTATTTTTAATGTGCTATAATGGTGGCCAGCGTGGGTTTGAAGACCAGGCCGTATGTGTCTTAAGCCTTCTCCTTAATGGTTGCGATAGCTCTCATGGATTTCGTTACTATTTGTATCTCATTTATTAGTTAATGGGTTAAATCATTAACATGGTATTTTTAATAAAAACATACTGTGTATTCTTGTTTGGCATTGTCATAGCTTGGGTGAAAGCTATACATGGGTTAAAATGGTTGTTTATAGTTTTTAATGCTTTTGTTACTTTAGTATAAATGTGGAGTATATAGATAAAAATATTCTAGGGATGCAAGCCACAATTACCTTAATTATTGTGATTTAGACTTTAGACGAACTCTGTATAATGTTTACTTGGTCGAGGTCGTGCTATAGCATAATCGCAGTTCTTATTATCAGCATGGTAGTGATTTCTGATTTGTTTTCTGCATACATGTTATGTATAGCATGGCCATTGATTTGAAATATATATGGAAATCATTATCTAGTTCAACTTTGTTCAGGTGTTAATGTAATGTATTGTATTTTAATTTATAAAAGGGTTGGGCTTTCATGCCCACATGATTCAATTCGTGTCCCCATTGTAATATTTGGATTTGTAATTTGATCTTGATATAAGTTAACACATGACACGATTTTTATGTATGATGGATCGTTTCACTCATCATAAGTAAGGTTTGATGAGTTATATAATTTTTTTTAATGGTTATGCATAAATTAAATTGGATATTTAAGAAGGATTAGATAGAACTCTGGGTTCTTATATATGTGTGTGTGTGTGTGTGTGTGTGTGTGTGTGTGAGAGAGAGAGAGAGAGAGAGAGAGAGAAATATTTAAGAAATAGAAACCCTAGCAGATTCTAACGAGAGAATCAAACACCTAGGGTTAAGAGATGCATTGAAATCATTTACATAGCATAACCAACCATTAATCTAGAAAATAGAATAGACAGTCTAAGGTTACAATTTAAGAAATGTAAACCCTGAGAGATATAGAGAGAAACATCATTTCTAGGGTTATATATAATGAATCATTTATATAAATCAACTAGCATTTATACTAGAAATGAACTTGACATAGTAATAACCCATACCCGTAATTTTCTAAAGCTCCTTTAATGGCTGAACCTACACACTTTTAAATAACCAGCATTAACAATTTAAGACATATCTCACCTCTCATTTTGATGACCAAATCACTTGGAAACTACCACGTTCCTCCGAACCCTGATCCGAAACCATTCCTATTTTTAATCCGGATCCCCGAGGATGGACTCCAACATAAAAGTAGCTTAGATATCCTAAGGTAAGGTTTCCTATCTGGTGTATCAGATCTTGATCAGTTCTCATTTTCCTTCCAAGAAATGTTTCTTCAAGAATTTACTTGAGAGCAAACTCGGAGAAAAATGACTTCTGTAATTATAGATCAGAACCCCAAGCCTTTCCTTGGCTTGAGTCTTTATAGACATACTTTTCAGTTAAAGGGACAGTTGGTTTCTTGATTTAACCTTTTTCAATTACTTTGGGTTAATTATTAATAATTTAACTTAGGAACTTTATACTAGTTCCTAGTTGAACTTTTATAGACATTATACTATTTATTAATCTTTCATAATAAATAATAATTGATGGAGCTCTTCTTCTTTCTTTCATTTAGTTATATTATTAATATATTTAATTATTTATACATAACATGTATAAAGTACATAATAATATAACACGTTATTAAATATTTGGGCATCATATACCATGATCCCTAGACTTAATGACACTTCATCCTTAAGGTCAAGTAGGTAGATGGTTTAGTTCGAATAGGCTAGGCAACTCTAACCATCCTTGCATGTTGGATTTCCGTTGTATAACGTGGTAGCTCTTCAGTACTTTGATGAGAATACAGAAATTTGAAATTTCATTTAATCACTTATAAATAAGTATGATGAGATCAATATTTTTCTTGAGTCGTTTTCGCTCGAAAGTTATTAAATTCTTTTCAGTAACCCCTAACGCTTACGAGAGCCCATACTCAACACTTTAACAGGGAGTTACAATTTAGTGCAATTCGCGAGCTCCTCGCTCAACACTAGTGCTAGGATGTACTTGTATGATACACCTAGGGATATAATGGCCAAGGATCTGATGCTTCAAATCTTATGCTCATCATCAACATGGAAGGCTCCATGGCTTATTCCCAACACATCCAATTATCTTTTCATCTGTTCCATAGCTTTTCACTCAGCACAAAGGTAAATACTCATGTGCTTGAGAGCTTCTCGCTCAACATAAATCATCAATCCCTCAAGTGCGCCAGAGCTCCTCATTCAACACAAAACATCTCATCAATCATTTTCCTGAGGGTCCACGCCCAACACAAACACACATATACATATATTTATCAATAATTGGCTTACACTCAATATATAAAACAAATCATCATGTTCATATGCAGTGGGGTCTTGAGGGTCCACGCCCAACACAAACAAGCATATACATATATTTGTCAATAATTAGCTTACACCTAATATATAAAACAAATCATCATGTTCATATGCAGTGGGGTGTTCCACCCAATATAAAAATAAAACATTAAGATAATCATCATAATCAATGGGCACATGCCTATAAGTGTTAGGTCCAAAATTCAGGATATTACATCACATCATCTACTTTTTTCACTTTTAGCCGTTGTTAATTTATTTGCATGCTTGCCTCTTACCTAACAAAGAATTGAACATGAAATAGGACCACCTAATTATATAATTATGATGGTTTTCTATTTCGAAAATATATGATTAAAACTAAGAGTGAATTCCAATTTGAATGTTAACAATAATTCTAAAAGTAAATAAGACGTTTCAATAAATAATAGTAAGTGTGAAAAAATTGACAATCTCAAGAGTCATATTAGTTATTTCCTATTGGGTGAGTTAGCTCAAGTGGTTGAGAGGTGTTTATGCTAGCAAAAACCCCAAGGTCTAGATCTCCTTTCCTACACATGAAATCATCTTTTATTTTAATGAATTCAAATCACTTCTAAAATGAAACTGGTCAAGATTTCATATTTCACTCCAATGAAAAAGCAAGAAAATTTGACCAGCAAAAACAAGAAATGTAATTCTACGACAACTACTTTCGTTGGATTTTTTGCAGACTAGTCTTCAACAACTACCTTATGCGAGTCAATTATGTCATTGTACAGAATATCATTTGAATCGAGACCGGACTAAGTTATACCTTATACTTTTTCCAGCTCTTGGGCAATCGGATCTGCTTTGTTTGGGCCCTCGAATATTGATAAAACAATATTTATTATTAGTTTATGAGATGGGAGGCTTCCTATTATATGGAGAGGTAGGGCCATGGCAGAACTTTTACAAGTAGCTTTGAAAGTTCTAAGCTTCCAGACATAATTTCGTCACAGAATTATTCGTTGATTACAACATCATATTCCATTCCACTTGTTAAACCTAAACTATCTTGAAAACGAGGAACACTTTTCGTCAAATCAATGACTTGACGTTAAGTTGGTCAATAAAAGGAGGCGGCCCAAAAGGATGTTTGTCGCAAGTTGGCCTACGGCAGTCCGAGCCATGACTCCAGAAGACGCAACTCATATAAAGGTAGCGAACAGAGAATAAAGTCAAAAAATGTGAAAGAACAAATGCTGAAGGATTTGATATATTATCTTTTAGGTTTATCATAAACATGATAGATATAAAGCTTATATAGAGAGAGAAAATAAAGTTAAAAAATGTGAAAAAACAAACACTGAAGGATTTGATATATTATCTTTTAGGGTCGTGATATATATATAAAAGTTTAAATTAAAGTAGATATAACCATAAAATATTAAAAAATTATACATAATTAATTTAATTTGACTATTTTGATATCTTTGAAAATAACATTCTAAAGTTAAAGTGGACATTAAATTATTTTATTTACATATAATACGTTTTTTCCTAAAATGTAATGTGCAAATTCCATATTAAACCGAGCAACAATTAAACATCTCACGCATGGTATATTTTTTCTATTTAAATTTTTTTTTTCCAAGAAAAAAAAGCGTAATTTTATTTCAAGCGGAAGCGATATAAAATTACATTATGTAGGTGCATATGCACATCAGGAACAAGACCAAAGGTCTGCAAGAAAATAAAAACAAAAATGTTACATAATTTTACTAGGAGTTTGGGATTTTATAAAAATCCTCTAGTTTCCCTTTCTTGCCTTTCTTCTTTGATTTCACTTCTGTCCAACCCCCTGGCTGAGTTGTAGCTATAATCAGCTCTTTACTCACTTGCTCCAGTGAAGGATGTACTGGGGTTTTGTCTTTATCGGAATCTGAATTTTCTGATTCATGTGCACGCTTTGACCCGGTTAAGGAAGTAGCCGTTAATTGCATGTTTTCCGTGAGTATTTCCTTTCCAGCATTTTCAGAATCTAAGGGATGTGCCATCACAGTTTCAGCTGAATTCACTATTTCCTCATTGACCTCCTCTTCTTTTTGTACTTCTGGTTCACTTTCCTCATCCTCTGAATCCTCATCAGTAGAGGGAGCATAATCTGCCTGCCATGTTTTCCCCTTTGTCTTCGTCCCCTGTTTCTTTTTAGGAAACCTTTTTGCCAGTGGGCACGAGTCTTGTAAATGTCCTGTTAGATGGCAAAATCTGCATTTAAAGGCAGTATTTTCATAGTCCAGTGCCTGAATCCATTTGTGCTTCTCATATATCAGCTGGACTCGATCAGGAAGACCCTTGCTAAGGTCGATCTCCACACAGATTCGTGCATAAGTAAAAAGCCCCTGCTCATTCCGATCTGTATCACTTTTAATGAACTTTCCCAGCAGATTGCCAATTTCTTCCAAGACTAAATGATGCTAGAGAGGAAGGGGCAGATTGGGTAACCGTACCCATATCGGCATTTTGGTTACCACCATAGTGTTGGCATCAAAATCAGGAAACCAGGGAGTTAAGAAAAGCCCTGCTCTCCCCCAAAACCAAGGGCCTTGCTCAATGATCTTCTAATAATCTTCGTGTGATTCAAACTGTACAACAAAAAATCCTTTGGAGCATAAAAGAACTTGACAATTTGTTGTCCAATTTGTGTAGATCCAGTTATGAAGATCATAAGATCGGGGCCAAAATCCATTAAAACGGAAAATGAGAGCATGAGTTTGAAGAATACTAAAGAGTTTTGTTACCTCGTTATTCTTGACCTCCAAGGATGGGATATCATCCAGTTTCTCCACTATATACGGCTTGGGTTGTGTAGCTGGTGGTGCTGCTATTGACTGTGGCCCCTTTGAACAAGCTGCATCCTTGAATGAAGAGGGGCTGGTTGTTCCTCTATTCCCAAAAGTTCCTCCCCGCAAGTGATTCATCACATACAGAGTAGAGTTCTTATAAATCTGACAATCCCTTAGCCTATGAGCCTCATTCAGTACTTTACCTCCATACAGAATGTAGAAAAATAGTCGAGAGTGACCCTCTGTCTGTTCTATCATTATTTTTATGGTCTCCCCTGTATCTTGAGCAGAAACCCACAACAAGATTGTTTTTCGTGAAAGGGTTTTTATAGAAATCTGGTATTTAACAACCTCTGTCCCAAAGCTAAGAGCTGAAAACCGTTCAGAAGATTCATACCTTTTTTCACCATATGGATGGACTGATAGGGGCCTAACAGGTCGCATGCAGCCCGATCTCTAATTTGTTACTCCGATTTTTTCAACAGTACAAGGACAAGTAGCAATATGATTTCTTGCATGCGAAAAAGAAAAACCCGCGGCCTGTATACTCGCACAGAGCTGTTCTATAGCCGCTCCACTACGAAGATAAAAGGTCAGAAGCCCTACACCCACACACCAGGTAGCCGTAATAATGATATCTCGTTGCAGCTCGTCCATAACATTGATCGAATGGAAAGACAACAAATGCCCGCCGCCTCACCAAGACTCGTCACTCCCAGATCTGCCATTACTTAAGAAAAACAGAGATTTATCTGACAAATAAAGTTCCCAACTAAACTAGACTGGTGGACCGCCTCCACTGCGTGGCCAAAGTCGATGGCGATCCTTCTCAGCAGCTACCAGATGAGCCGTCCCTGTGGAGTCCCGGCGGCCATGAGCCCCGGCGATACCAAGGGCAAGGATTAGGTTTTTTTCAGAGCACATCTTTTCGATCTCTTGTATGCAATAGTCGTGATCAGTATTGAAAACTTTCCATCACCTTATCTTCGTTTTTTTCTATTTAATTTATTAATATTATTAAAAATTTTATCTTTAATTATTTGATAGTTTAATAATAATTTTATTATTATTATATTTAAATGTAGATATAATCTTTTATACTGCTTTTTAGAAAATATTTCAAAACAATTCAACTATTTATTTATTTAATATTATTAGTAAAATTTTCATATATAATTATGGTATGATTAATCAATGATTTTATTATTTTTATATTTAAGTAAAAAAAATTATATTAAAATTTAAAAATATCTCAAAATCATAGCAAGGTTTATTTAACAGTTGTTTTCAAAGTTATGTTCAATTTAAATAAAAAAAATACTAAAGCTATTTGCTAGATAACCTCTAATCACTAAAAACAACGATTTCCTTAACTAAAAACAAAAAGAGTTTAAAAATTGTAAATTGTTAACCTAAAAAAGAGTTTTAAATTTGTAAATTACTATCATATGAAAATAGGAAGATTCATGAAAAAAATAACATAAAGAAGGTGGACATGAACAAATCTCAACAAGGTTATAGTGAAGACTTCTCAAGAAGCTTTTCCTGATAACTATTGATGATAGACCCGCTTAAAGGTCTGAAATTGTTGAGAAGAACAAGAACCTAACATCACAGATTCCTCAAATTCAGAAAAAAAGTGTGAAACAATAAACAAAGAAAATGATAAAGTTTTCACAAATTTTAAGAAGGTTAATACAAAATAATACATTCAAAATTAAGGAATTTTATTTGAAGAAGTTTGCTCAATAAAAATGTTTTTCACAAAAATATTTAAGAAATTTGTTTGAATTTTTTTTTACAAGTTTACAATGTTCCATAGAAAGAGTTTTTATTGCTTTACACATTAAATAATCTAAACAAGTTTGTTTATTTTTAAAAGTTTTTGTAAATCTAAAAAAAACTCATAAACATAACATAAACTAGAAGAGTTTTTACAAGTTTGGAATGAGGTAACTTAGAAAAAAAAAACTCATTACAATGAAATGTTTTAAAAGTTTAAATAGTTATGACACGCATCCTTTATTTTATTTATTAATATCAATTAAAATTGTGTAAATAATTATATAATGAGTTTATAATTATTATATTTAAATGAAAAAAATATTTTTATAATAAATTATAAAATATATATAAAAATAATTAAACCATTTATTTAAAAGTTGATTTCTAAATTAGTTTAAATTAACGAAAACTCTATTCTAAAATTATTTGTTTGATAATATTAATAATAATAAATAAAAATAAAAATTGTATTGCTTCATAAGAGATCAAGATTGATCGAAACAAAAAAAATCATAAACAAGATCAGCAATAAAATAAAAAAATATAAAGTTTTCACAAATTTGAAGAAGGTTGGCACAAAATAATACACACAAGATCAAGGAATTTTAGGAAAAGGTTTTCATAAATATCTCTGAAAGAAATTTGTTGAAGGATTTTTTACAAGTTTACAATGTGCAATGAAGAGGGTTTTCACACATTAAAAAAATTAAAGAAGTTTATTCATTTAAGGTAAGTAATTTTTTTCAAGTTTATAATGTTTAATTGAAAGAGTTTTCACGTTATTGTTTTTTTCATTTTAAATAATTTTTCATGATTTTGTTAAGAAACCCGTAAGAAAACATAAACTAAATAACGTTTTACAAATTCAGAATTACGCGAGATGAAAAAAAACACCTCACTACACATAAACGTTTAAAGAGTTTAAATACCATTTTATAAAACAATAATGTTTTAAGAGTTTAAATACCATTTTATAAAACAATAATAGTGTAGGATGGAAGTAGTTAAGATATTAACATTTCAAAATGAATTTTAATTTTATTTAGCCAAAAAACAAATATAAGATTTTAGTTAAATAATGTATTTTTATTTTTAATACTATCTATTTATATGATTCTTAACACATAAGACACAAATTATGATTATAAAATTTAAGAAAGACATTTATACAAATTTTATTTATGATGATAGAAATCTATCAGAAGTTACTTCTTTCAAGTATCTCGGAATTGATATTGATCACAAGCTCAATTGAGAAAATGATTTATGGAGGGTGGAAAGCTTATTTTGCTCTTGAAAATAAGTGTAAGCCAATATGGTCATGTGGTATAAAAATAATTTCCTCTTTGAAACTCTTGTCATCCATGTTATCTTGTATGGTTGTAAAGTATGGGGGTGCAACATTTCTAGAGAATCCTGGAGGAAGATTGAGAAAATCTAGAAGCAGTTTATAACTTATAACCTAATTAAAAGCAATACGCCTTATCCTATTATCCTCATAGAAGTGGGTCTTTACCCCGTCGAGAGCATGGTTGTGACTAGGTACCTGATGTACAAGCATAAGATAAATAACATTGGAAACGAGAGACTTCCTAAAATTATTTTAAACTCAAGTCAAAACCAACTACGCCTCAAGTGGTGTTGGTGTAAAGATATCATGGCTTGGTTAAACCATTGGGGCATTAATGAAAACATTCAATGTGCCACACAACATATGTGCCTTTAATGCGATGCCAATAAGAAATAATTTCAGAACTTGTTTTTCCAATATCCTCAGGGAGGGCATGAAAAGGTTTGTATAAAAGAAGTTTGCTCCAACAAAACGGTTCAAAAGTTGAAGAATCAAAGGGAGGAATGGAAGTGAATTGTGGAAATACTTTAACTGTCTTGTGACACAAGTTTTCTTTCCATGGATTTTTTTTTCTTTTAGGTGAGAAAGACCAATAATGAGAAGCTTCAAGCAGGGTTAGATGTTCAAGAGAGAGGGGTATTTCCATGTATACAAATATGAGTGGTGGGTTGTAGGGGTGTTACTAGTGTCATTACAAATACGACATAAGACACTTTGGCTCACATTTAGGGAAAAAATGATGGCTGCAAAGGACAAGAGGGATTTTTTGGAGCATGTGGCACCTCTCTTATTCACCAATGTCTCGTTCTACAACAATTTGTGAAAGGAATCACTTGATTGGCTAAAGAACGAGGTCGTCACTTGGTGTTACATGTGTAAGGCGGGAGAGAATAGAATGGTAGCTTTCTGGTTTTGGCTCTACTTTTGATGCATATCTTGAAATATATTTGAGGACATCATATCTAGAAAGAATAGGTTGGCAGTCAACATTAGTCCTCCATATTGAAAGCATGGTTGGGTTGTGATTATTTAGAAGGGAATCATTTCTTACAGAATTGTAGGTTTTACATCCATTTGCATTAATGAAGAAGGAAGAGGTAGCTTGTAGGTCTTAGGCAAAACCATAGTGTCATTGAACAGATGTTCTTTTTTTGCAAAGGCAGTTGATTCTAAACATATTGTGTGCCTTTGAACACAATTTACAAGTTCTTCATAGTCAACTGAGTAGTTTGATGCAAGAGTACATGGATCATTTGTACTAGAATGGCGTAACCCAAAAGTGGACAAGTGGGTGTTATGAGGATTCCAATCTATAACATATGTGTCAAAAAAGTGTTTTGCAGCTTCAAATGAAAGAACATATTCCCAGTCTAAGGTGTCCATATTTGGTCCATCTACCAACCAAATAAAACCATGAACGTGTGTGGATACCCAATGTTTCCATTCATACCTACATGGGAGGAAAATGAATATATTAGAAATCAATCTTATAAAGTGACAAAGATGAAGAGAAGGATAAGAAGGAAGATATATATGAAGGCCTTTTTAAAGCACTGCTTCAAGGAATATTTTGAATCTACTATGCATGTATTGCGATGTAATATGTGTATTTGATATGATATTGTGAATTTTCGATTGATGGCGTCGATCTAAACTGGTAGGGAATTCACCAGGAATTAGAGCATGTAAATCTGACCATTTTGTGTCAGTTGCACTAAGGCTGAAGAAAAACATTGGTGTACCTTGTTGATTGATCATATTTGTGAGTTTAGCTCTACTTTTGTTCCAATATGAGCATTTTCACGCAATAAAGACCCAAATCGTGCGAACCTTTCACCAATTTTTTCATTAGGCATGTCTTGCAATTAGTTAACAAGCTCAAGTATTATGGGAGGGAGTGTATCTTCAAGGTTAATTTTGACAAAAACAGAAGTAGTAGCATTACTCCGAGGACGCATGATTAGATTTTATATGTAGTACTATAAGCAAGGATGTTGCCCAAATCGATAGTGAATGAGATGAAGTGCATATTCATGTATCTCAACTTGATGAATGTGTGGTTGTTTAAGCATTGTTGCACCTATAGGGAATAAGGTTAGAAAATCCATGGAAAGAAGGCCTTTTCTGTTGTACTCATTGATATGGGAGATGCCTATAGGGGACAATAAATGGAAGGAGGTAGTGGGATATATGGTGTGCATAAGAAGCGTCTAATTTCCTCAACCTCAGTTTTAGCATTCCTTTGTGTTGAAATAAATGAGGATGATTCTAATTGATAGGGTTCAAATGAATTTGGTGGTTGGATTGTAGAGGACAAGCTTTGTTAATGTTATAAGGTATCATTGCTATTAACATGGTGAATCAAAGGTTAAATGTCTGTTGCAATAAGAGGCAAAGAAGCTAATGGAATTGGGTTGACTCGTACATCCTTGTAGTATGGATCATTTTCCATTATGTGTTTAAGAGAATTAAGAACATGTGTTCGACTAACAAACAGTTCATATGGATTAATTCAAGTTGCGTTTGTGAACAATGAGGATATCAAGGTATGCTATTAAATGGGCTAGGGATGTGGCAATATTGGAAATGTCTTGGGGGGAGAAAATAGTATGGCTAGAATATTTATAATGACAACCATGGGCATGTGTGACTTGTAGGATTGGGGTAACGTGACTAATGAGCATTTTCTTCAACTTGTACAAGTACTACAAGGGAGGGTAGTTGGATGTCCAGGTCCATATTGTTTTCCAACGAAAAGGAAGCATCCAAAGGCTTCTAAACCCACATGATTCACATTTTAACCCACAATGATTACTCAA
>LPNX010353371.1:69074-137705 GCA_001517045.1 Pseudotsuga menziesii | reverse complement strand
TATTGTTTCTTGTTATTATTTAAGTTTGTTACATTACCTTCTGGTTCATCATGCTTTGTCCTCAAAGCATATTTTATAAAACTAGTTTATAATTTAAATATTGTAAGTGAAATGATGGGTTATTTCATAAAACCACGGGCTATTTCACTTTGTATTTTAACTTTTCCCCTTTTATTTCTTTGTTGATAATTTTTTTGTTTTTATTTTTATTTTTTATTCTTCACTTTTCCCTCTCCTTCTTGCTTCATATTCGGACCGGAATTAATACTTCTTCAATGAAATTCAAAGGCCAAAGGCCAATTTTTACAAGAGAAACTTTGAATATGGATGGCTAAAAGACATTGTGAAGTCAAGGACCTAAATTCAAGGAAACCTAGAACATGTTTTTTAACTTTTCTTTTTAACTTGTGTTCTTAACATTTCCCCTTTTATTTCTTTTGTTGATAATTCTTTTTCTTTTTTTGTTTTATTTATTCTTCGTAAAAAAAAATTCTTCATTTTTCCCTCTCGTTCTTGCTTCATATTTGGAGTGGAATTAATACTTCTTTAATGAAATTCAAATGGCCAAAGGCCAATTTTTTGTCAAAAACCAATTTTTACCAGAGAAACTATGAATATGGATGGCTAAAAGCCACTATGAGGTCAAAGACCTAAATTCAAGGAAACCTTGAACATGTTTTTTAGCGTATGTGTCCTTTTTCTATATTTTTACCTCACGTTCTTGGTCCGATACCACTTGAAGCAGACAAAGACTTCTAAACCCACATGATTCGCATTTTAACCCACAAAGATTACTCAGTTGAATAATCAACCAATGAAAAATAATTCAATATTGGAAATATTAAATAAATATTAAAGATGAATGATGATAAAAGATTAATTGTAAAGGCACTTGGATACCATCCATGAAAGGATGTGTCATTTTAGAATAGTTTACTAATAACCATTTATTAATTATTAATTATTAATTATTAATATCAATATATATTAATATTAAATATATATATATATATATATATTCTTTCTTGTTATTATTTAAGTTTGTTACAGAAAAACGATGGCTTTTTCTTTACAGAATACAATGAGAACATTCGTTTGTACCATGGAAATTTTTCTTTGCAATAGCACACTAACATTCATTGCAAATCGAGCAGAAATTCATGTCAGCTAGTTGGTCCATTTTTTATAAAATCGTTGATGTGCATCATCAAGGGGGGTGTTGTATGGATTTAGCATGGGGGATGAAAGGGATGGTGTGTCGAAAGGTTGGCCAAGAGAAAATGAAGAAGACATATCCACAAGTTAATGAGCAACTCTATATAGAAGACGTTGCTTCTTGTTGTTTTTATCTTTTTTCTGTGCATATACAAGTCTTCTTCGTGCATTGGCTTGTTCATTGTCATGGTTCAGCATGATGCCTACAAGAAAAGCATAAGATAACTGTAAGAAAGAAACAATATAGAAGACCAAGCGTAGTTTGAAAAAGCATATATGAAAAAAAACAATAAATGTAGTAATTGTTCTTTACAAAAGAATGACAAGTTGTGCTAAGAAAGAAGAGAACAAAGTTGTTTATTTTATAAATAAACATAATAGCAAATTAGTATTGTATTCAAAAGCGATGATATAGGTTGCATCAAAAATTCAGGTTCAAAATGTGAAGTGATAGCTTGTACAGTGGAACTATGAGACTACAAGATAGAACTCCTAAAAGAAAATTAAAAAGAACCCTTCTATGTTGAAGCATGAAAGAAGAACAAAAATCTAAGAATTGAGTGAATCAGTTACTCACAATAAAGAATGCTTAAGTATCAAGTTGAAACAACTTATATATTTGAATGTCTAGCTGAAATTGCCAATTAAATGTTTTTAAGCATCACAATTATAAGCTTTAGGCATGCAATTCCACAAAAGGTCTATGTTCTAACTCAAAGAGTGAAAATGAATTGTTTGTTGCAGATATTCTGGGATATTTCAACAATTGATATTGCTTTAGTTGAGAGGAGGAATAGGGATTTCACATAAATTTATCTTCTTCTTGCAATTGGAATTTTAATGTTGAATGTTTAAAAATTTAGTATTTAGTTGCAGATTGCTTATTTACTGTCAAATTGAGAGTTTCACTTTGCAAACTGTATGTAAATGTTATTTTGGAATTTATAAGAGTAGTTATGAAAGATGGTATTTACTCTACCAGGGGAAACTAATTTTCTCTTGCATATAGTTGAAAGTAGAGGAAAACATATATCACTAAGCATGTCCATAAAAAAAAATTAACATGACCGCTTCCAAAACATGCAATCCACACATCCAAGCCACGGGTTGTTTCACGTTGAATATTTTTCATTTTTCATTTTTTTCCCATGGCCTTTTTTATTCCACAGGAAAGAACAACCATCACGTTATGGAGAAAATGCTAAATGAAGATGATATTTCACTCTTTCTACATGTTTTTGTCAACCTTTTCCTGTTGATACAAGTTTCCACATTAAACCAAGTGAAATCACTCAACTCATCAACTATTCGGTTTCGAATTTCTATCTTAGACGACCTTCACAAGCATGAGCTATTACTTACAATTATACATAATAGTCTTGTAGAATATGGGAAACTAAAAGAAGGAAATATAATCAAATTCACCCAATCAAAGAAAAGGGCAAACTTGTTAAAGACTCAAGGAAGCTTTCATTGGTGCAGGGACACATTTTGTATATGTATTAAGTGGAAATTTTATGGATATAAAATAGAAGATAGAAAGAAAATGTGAAGTGATTGCATATTGGGGACCAACTATGTACGTTAAACTAACATTTATGGAGTAACATTTTCAAGTTCCATCTTGATAACTGTAAGAAAGCAACAATCTAGAAGACCAAACTGTAGTATGACAAAGCCTATACAGAAAAAAGAAAAAAACAATAAATGTAATAATTGTTCTTTACATAATATTGACAAGTTGTGCTAAGAAAGAAGACAACAAAGTTGTTTATTTTATAAATAAACATAATAGAACATTAGTATTGTATTCAAAAGCAACGATATAGGTTGCATCAACAATTTAGGTTCAAAATTTTAAGTGATAGTGTGTATAATGGAACTATGAGACTACAAGATATAACTCCTAAAAGTGCGTTTAAAAAAAACCCTGCTATGTTGAAGCATGAAAGAAGGAAAAAAATATAAGAACTGAGGCAATTCATTATAGACAATAAAGAATGCTTAAGTATCAAGTTGAAACAACTTATGTATTTGAATGTCCAGCTGAAATTGATGATTAAATGTTTTCAACCACCACAATTTCAAGCTTGAGGCGTGCAATTCCATAGAAGGTATCTGTTCTAACTAAAAAAGTAAAAAGAAATTGTTTGTTGCAGATCTTCTCCCCTATTTCAACAATTGATGTTGCTTCAATTAAAAGGAGGCATGGGTCTTTCGCAGAAATTCCCATGAGTTAGTTTACAACACCATCAAAAGCTATGACCCCATGAATTTGTCTAGTGATATATTCCAGGTAAACCTTTAGTATGTATTGGTAGTCACATTCAAGAAACTCCCCATCACATTTACCACAATGCCTAATGTTTCCAACTTTGTGGGAAATGTTTTTCATGCATTGTATACCATCAACAAAAAGAGGGCATGCAAGGAAATGAAAGTCATCCATGTTAACATTTTTGATGGTTGCAACAACAGAGCACCAAACAAGATTTCCAAATGGTTGAATATTTTGTAGCTCATTGGTGGTAATGCTTTTACGAGGAGTAGAATGAGAGGCAGTGAATTTTCGGCTCAAAGATGGTGATGCTCAATGAAATCCATTTTCATGAAACCATCTCTGGAGAAGGATAGTTTCTTAAATACTTGGTTTTATAAAAGGAGTACTATTGGAGATAGTCCCAATAGTTTTCCCATTAAATTCTATAACACGGCCGCCTTTGATTGCTAAAGCTGGAGGATTAGCTAAACTGCGAAGGTTAGAAAGCTTGGCTCCTTAAATTTTGCAATACTCTCTCCAAATTGTTATGTCAATGCTATAGCCTGGCATGTCATGGAGTCCAACAGTGTATCGTATAGCCTCTACACCATCCCGTTTCCATATGGTGGATGGAGGCTAAACTAAAATTACAAGTCCAAGAAGGTCAACCATGGAATTGATAGGTATAGTTTGGATCTCCTGAACATGATATTTTTTAAGGATTCTAATATTATACTTAAGTATAGTATTCTAGGCGGTTGTTTTGGATTGAAAAAAACATGTTTATAGATAGGTAGGTGAATATTGAATATGAAACATAAAATTAACACTAAAATGTGTAAATTATGGAGAATAATTTGATTAAAAAAACATATTTTATGTAAATATAGGCGATATTAGACACTAAAACTAACCAAATAACAAATTTATTTTTTGAAAAAAACAAAAAAATCGACATTTGGTGAAATATTGCCCGTAAAAATGACCCTGGTCCTGAATAGATTTAAAGTTAAATCAATATAAAGGTATTAAGTGGTATTCATCTAAGCATGATTGGATGGTAGATGAGGAACCTAGGAAAATATCATTATGGCTTTTAAAATGGTTGAAAATTGGATTGGACACTTTCAGTGTGCCATTTGATACTATGTACACTACTCCTATTTGTGTTTGGTGATACAAAGAGAGTGCCAATTCATTGAATGATGAGATATGTATTTCATCATGTGAAGCATTAACAAGGACAAATCCGAACTCTTTTCCAGACCCTTGTTGGTTTCCATATTCATGAATTTTTGTCTTGGAAATAACTCGACCTTGAATGCTCAAAACGTTTTTAAAAGAGGCAAGTTAAGTGAATGGTATAGTCGATGCAAGAAATACATGGTTTTCATTTATTGACGTAAAGTTCACTGCAATAGAAGAACTACTCTGTGAGGGAGAGGTTATATCTAAGTGGTAAGTGACAGGGTCTCCAATAATCATTGCATCCACTATGACACCTTCAAGTGCAAGCAATGTGATAGTCCTGGTAAGAAGAAGTATGTTAGATAGTAATGGGAGACAAAAACATTTGATGCATCAATGGTGTGAAATTCATTAAGTGGGAAAAAACAATGAGGAAATGAAACACACATTACATTATGTACAACGTTGCAAGTACATTGGGTGACTTTGATTATAATTCCTTCTTTTAGTTTCCCATCTTCTACAAGACTATTAATATAATTGGAAGTAATAGTTGATGCTCATGAAGGTCGTCTGAGATAGAAATTTAGAACCGAATAGTTGATGAGTTGAGCGATTTCACTTGGTTTAATGTTGAAACTTGTGCCAGTGGGAAAAGGTTTAGAGCACCATGTAGCAAGATTTAAATAGCATATTCATTTAGCATTGTCTCCACAATGTGATGGTTGTTCTCTAATGTGGAATCAAATAGGGCATGAACAAAAAAAAATTGAAAATTATTCAAAGTGAAACAACCCGTGCCTTGGCAATGTGGATTGCATGTTTTTGACGCGATAATGTTAAATATTTTTTTATGGGAAAGCTTAGTGATATATGTTTTCCTCTACTGTCAACTATATGCACTATAAGAACAGTTTCCCGTAGTAGAGTAAATACCATGTTTCAGAACTACTCTTACTGATTCCAAAATAACATTTACATATAGTTTGCAAAATGAAACTCTCAATTTGACAATAAATAAGCAACTTGTAAGTAAATACTAAATTTTTAACCATTCAAGATTAAAAATCAAATTGCAAGAAGAAGATAAATTCAGAACCACATAAATACGAAGAAAATATTTTTCACCGACGATGAATGTTGAAAACAGTTAAGCAAACTAAAGGAATACTTGCAAATTTTACGAAGTGGCAAAAAACTTTGTTGCAAAATCTCAGGTGTACATGAAGCACAACAAAAGAAGTGCAAGAAAAGAAAAGGAAAAAAGTAGGAAATATCGGTTACCTAAAGCTTTGTATTTATGTGCAAAGCAAAGGTTGTGCAACAACAAACTCGGTGAATCGAGAATTGTGACAAGATCTTCCAGATCCTCATAAAATGAGCTGCAATTAAGAAATAGGCCCATCTCTAAATCAAATGACACTCTTTCTTGCATTAATGGAGCAACATTGCATTGATGAAGCATTAACATAGAGCATTCATTTCGATGAAGGGACATCGATAAATTCTTATTTATCGACTCAAGCGGCAATGAAATGAAACCATGACCAAATTGACCCCATAAACTGTGAGCCTAAAGCCACAAAATCCCTCGACCAAATTGACCCTACAAAACATGAGCCTAAACCCACCAAATCCCTCGTACTGAAACTTTCGCAAAACCCTTGGGATGAAATCTTGGCAAAGGCTATGCCCAATTGAAAGAAATGAACTACAGTGAAGGACAGTGGCAGAAAATATGGGCCTTCAAATTCTTACATGTGGAAAAAAATGAAATTGACCACCAAACGTACATTGAAAAAATTGTCAAGACATAATCGACCAGTCATTTAGGGAAATTGATAAAAGTGTAGTCAAAACACACAAGCCACTTGTCATCAAAACACCCTAAACACCAAGTGGGAAGCTGGATCCACAATATGCAATGTATGTGCAAAGCAAAGGCGATGCAGCAACAAACCCGGTAAATCAAGAATCATTAGAGGAAATTTCAACTCAAAGTGGGCCTTTTAACTTTGATTCAAATTCCATGTCATCATGTGTTAGCCAATGAAATTGCTTTAAATTTGAAATACCGTATAGGTCTTAAACACTTTTTCAATATAAATTTGGGGATAGGTATCATAAAAAAAACTACTTTTTTTGTTTGTATTTTCGACATATCTCCCCTTGTTTTTACTCAAATTTCGATCAAGAGAGCTCGTTGGATGCGGAATTAAATTATGCATCCAATGAGTACCCATTTGGCATACTTTTGATGGACCCTTCTACCCCAAAAACAAGAAATACCTGAAAAAATGTGATGATGACATCATCATCACATTTTTTCAGGTATTTCTTGTTTTTTGGGTAGCATGGTGCATCAAAAGTATGCGAAGTGGGCACTCGTTGGATGTAGAATTTAATTCCACATCCAATGAGCTCTCCTTATCAAAATTTGAGTAAAAACACGGGGAGATATATCAAAAATACAAACAAAAAAGTAGTTTTTTTCTTTTATTCCTCCAAAATTAATAAATATTATTTTATTATTTTAACTATTATTTTATTAATTCTTTTTAGGAGGCCCATTTTGAGTTGAAATTTCCTCTAATGTGTGACAAGATCTTCGAGATCCTCATAAGCTGCGATGCAATTAAGAAATGTGTCGATCTCTAAATCAAATGACAAGCTTTATTATATTAATGAGGCAACAATGTATTGTTGAATCATTAACATAGAGCATTCATGTCGATGAAGGGACATCGGCAAAGTATTCTTCATCGACTCGAGCCGTAGGGAAACCAAACCACGACCAAATTGACCCCACAAACTGTGAGCCTAAAGCCACAAAATCCCTCGACCAAATTGACCCTACAAAATTTGAGCCTAAACCCACAAAATCCCTCAGACTGAAACTTTCACAAAACCCTCAGCCTCAAATATTGGCAAAGTCTATGCCCAATTCAAAGAAATGAATTACAATGAAGGACAATGGTAGAAAATATGGGCCTATCAATTCATACATGTAGAAAAAAAATGAAATTGACCACCAAACGTACATGAAAAAATACATCAGGACAAAATCCCATCAATCCATTCATGTTCAGGATCGCTCGTTTAGGGAAAGAGATAAAAGTGTTGTCAAAACACGCAAGGCACCTGTTAGAAAAACACCCTAAACACCAAGTGGGAAGCAAGATCCGCAATTCATAATCTGATTGCGGAAAGGACCGTTGCAAATGAAATTTTGTGGAAGTCCATTTTTTAAATGGATAATTGTAAACCCACAATCCGCAATCCGCAATTCCGAAAAAACTGTTGCGTAAAGGAAAATGCGGAAATAGAGTTCCGAAACCAGAACTGCGGAAACAGAGTTGTGGAAATCTGTATGCTGGAAATAGTATTGCGAAAAGGAGATTGTGGAAACTAGCTTGTTGAAGGGTAATATGCGGAAACAGATTTGCAGAAACTCAATTGCAAAAAGATTGAGTTGCAGAAATAATGAGGTTGCAGAAGCAAGATTGCGGAAAATTGTATTGCAGAATCGAGATTGCGGAATCGTGTTGCTAAATTGATAAAGGACTGAACTGAACTATAGTAAAGGAAACTGGTAGAAAATATGGGCTTGTCAATCCACACATGCAGAAAAAATATGAAATTGATCACCAAACATGCATGAATTTTTTTTTCAAGACATAAGCCCATCAATCCATTCATTTGCAGAACCGGCCGTAACAGAAAAGACACATGTCAATCTCCCACTTGCACAACAGACAAGACACTTTTCGAATTGTAATTAGACGGAGCGACAAAAAACATTTTGAGACTATGTTTCCATTGTGAAACACCTTCAGCGTAAATATTGTTATAAATGTTCAAGTGTCCAACCAAAGCATACCAAGATAGAGATCCCATTGCAAATGAGTTATGGAAAAAGTATAAGATATTACTTATTTCAGTCTCGATTCAAATCATATTCTATACAATGACATAATTGACTCGCTTAAGGTAGTTGTTGAAGACTAGTAGAAATATTTCAACGAAAGTGGGTTTTTTCCTTATAATTAGGCATTGTTCTAAAAATGTGTAGTAATAGGCCCATAGGTTGTTGTTAGAGTGAAAAATATTTAATAGAGAAATTAAAACCATTTAAATGTTATGTATGTTGTTAAAAGATAGATTTTTTTCATTTTTTTAAATCTGTGGAAGCAATTTAATTCTAAATTATAATGTATTTCCATTGAAATGTGTTCAGTGTTAAACACACTACACAAATAAAGTATGGATAATATGAGATGTTTGCACAAATTTCTATTGGTTAGAATGTATTTCCATTGAAATGTGTTCAGTATTAAACACACTACACAAATAAAGTATGGATAATATGAGATGTTTGCATAAATTTGTATTGGTAAGGAACACAATGGATATGAAAAAATGTGTAAAAGTGAGGAGAGAGAGAGAGAAAACACATAAAAATGACAACCTAGAAATAATTGTCTTCATACTTTTCCTTCTCATTATCAATATCTCACTTCAAAAAATGTACTTTTTTGTTTATATTATCCTTATTTAATGAAACCATTATAACAAGCAAGAGGATGAAAATAAAATAAATACAATTTATATAGCCACTAGTATATAGTCCAAACATCAAATCAATAGATTTTGATTTTCAAAGTACAAGCAAATGTTCATAAAAAATTACATGGTTTTACTCTAATCCTCCATTACTCTTAACTCCATTGTCCATTGTCATTAAAATTGCATCAAAAATAAATATCACAAAACTTGCTTTAGCACCTTCATTCCTCCATTGTCATTTTAATGTGTCCCAAACCCAACCAAGTCTATGTGGAATTTTGACTCTAACTTGGCTCTCATCCAAGAGGGTCGAATATACATATTCAAGAGATGTTTTGTTTGCAAAATATATTTGAAGATACCACTGAAATAAAGTATCCAATAGACTTGATATGAAAAATAAGTTGTGAACATCACATGCTGTAAGTAGCGACATATTATTATTTTTATTATCATTCATATTGACATTGTGAGACAAATAAATATTCAATGAAGTGCAAAAACTATTTTTCAAAAGAGGGTGATTGCATCAATGGATTTATTGCATGGAATTAGACACAATGAAAACCTAATCCAACAATATCGCAATATTAAAATGCACGGTAAGGTTAAATTGAATTGAGAAGTCAAAGATTGTAATAACAAATTTTAGTTCCACAATGAAAATCTAAATTCCAAACTAATCGAATAGTGTTGTTAAAAGGTACAAGTATTGAAAAAAATGAAAAAGAAAACAAGATTGTAACCATTGAAAGATGCAAATAATTACCAATTTGTATACTGATAACTAAATAAAATTGTCACATACCTGTAACTTCCATATAAAAAAAAATTGTTTACGATTTATTATTCATTCTTTTCACAACATGAATCTATTGGTCATAGTATATTCATATTTGTCTTAACATACTATTGGTTCTATTGCATGGATAAGTTTTAACCAGACTTGTTGATGTTGGATGACAGGGTGTGTCTTTTGTTTGGTGTTGTCTCCATTTATAGCGACGACTTGGTCGCAACCTTGTCAAGGTGATGTTTAAGTCTTTGAGCTTATTATCATAATGGTTTGATTACTTAGGACATAATCCTAAACCTAAAGATTAGTCCTAGCTACATTTATTTGTTTAAGCATGTGTTAAACCCACCCCTCATATGAGTTCTCTTTGGAAAAGGTGGTTACATAAAATTTTAATTACATGATGGTAGCAATGTTGGAAGGATTGCATTAGACATAAGTCTTAGTCTTTGGTTTAAAGTCCTATCCCATGGGGTTTACCAACAATGAGGATGATAGCTTAATATAAAGTCTCATATGCATATGATCGAGGGGATACAAGTGGATTCCAGCAATGTTATGAGGGTTTAAAAATCTTGTATTAAATTAATGTCATAGCCTTGGCTACGAGTTGAAAGTGCAGTCAGGAACCTTTAACAACATGGTTATTCGCATGCGTTGTCGGTAGATGTTTTATCCTGGCCCTCCATTTGTCATTGATTTGATTCAAGGGTTTTCGTATGGTTTTAATGTGGCATTAAGCGGTCATGATGGTTTTCTATGCATTCATTTCTTCTTGTCTGGTTTTTATGTTAATGGAGGTTGATGCTCACTCACTCCATGAGTTGCGCTACAACGAGTCTTTCCCTTCATGGTATTTTAATGAGTGTTTAGTTTCTAGTATGTAATATGGAGTTTGTTTGGAGGTTTATTAGTGGTTAAAGTAAAATGTTTCCACCATTACAATCTCGACCATTCATGTCTCATCGTGAGGTTTGATTGGAATCTCAACGCATTCCTTCAAGTTATGGAAGAGGATTTGTAGTCTGCAAGGTTTTAATTAGTAGTTAAGGAAGAAAATTACTTCCATATTACTCTGCAATTTCATGTTCAAAAGGTTTTTCTTAACTTAAAATAGAGTTGACATCTTCATTTCTTGTTGCGCAGGCAGAGGAAGAAGAGATATCCATGAGGAGCCGACCCTCAGTTGTCTATGCATCTTAGCATGGTAAGCTTCTTCTCTGGTTGAACAATTTGAGAAATACATTAATTATCAATTGGGGTTTATTGTAACTCTATCATTTATTAACAAGTGAAGTCAGGGTACATTCAAAACGTTTTGGATAAGCTTGCTTCACCCTTATGGCCCAAACTCAGAATGCAAGGCAATGTTTACAAATGCTCTTATTTATCCTTTAAATATGCTAAAGTTTGCAATGCACAATGTTATCAATACTTATATGATAGTGCAGGTTTACAAAGCATGGGACAGATGAGAGTGGCGATAGGGTAACCTTCTCTCGAGCTTCCTTCTTCTCTATCCAAAGGTGAAGGATTTTCAATGTACTCTGTTAATAGGAAGTATATATATAAATTTTGGTTGTTATGGTTATACTAATGCCAGTAGGTCCATGTGCATGTGAACACTAGTGTGGTGTGGCTTATGGAATGTACACTCGGATCAACCATCAATCACAAGGTAAGAATCTATTCGGGTTCGTGGCTAAGTTGGGTTCTCAGTTGCTTTGGTTCACGGTTCTATGGGAAAATAGGGCTTTACAACCATTTACAAAATTCTAGGATAAGGTTTTTTTTATAAATGTAACCCTTGTTGGGTCTGTAATTAGATACATGAATTACAGAGTGGGCTTCGTAGCCTCTCACACTCATAATGCGTTTGATTTTATAGTACTTTGGTCTCGGATTTGAAATAGATTGGTTTCACGGTTAACATAGATTTAACCATTATATAATTCGTTTAACGTGTAAAATTCACTTTGTAAATTCAACTAGAGAATAAACTTGACCCTGTGGTCATGATTACTTGATCTTTAATTTTGATTCAGTTATTACTATGATTTAGAAGCTCAGATATATAATAAAATGATAGTTTCTTGTATCTTGAAATCGTGGTTCTATTTTTAATTAATTATTAATCCATATCTACCTATTTATGGGTATGGAAACCTAAAAAGAGAGACTAAGAATTTGTATTTCATTATGTTCTTAAATCTTGTAGATGTGATTGGTCGATTTTATATCTTTATTGTTTTTTTTAATTGTGATATATGTTACTAATTCGTTAATAAACTTATTCTGTGCTTAGATAGATTGGTTATCATTAAGTTTGGAACTTAGATCCGCGATCTCGGTGTAGATCATTAATTTGTTAATTGAATACTTGGTTGGTAATGGTTTGATTGGTCGTGATCCCTTTGTTCAGTTCCTATTAATATATTTAGATCTCTCCTAATATGGGTATGGAAGCCTAGGCATCGACTAAGTTTATATATATGCATATTAACTTTAAAGAGAGGTAAACTCTATGTATAGGCCTTCGACTACTAGAGGAAAGTAATTGGTTTACACTTACTTAGATTTGTTTTATTAATTCTGTGGATATACATACTTTTTATAAAACGTTGGTAAAGTTATCTAATTGTATTTACAATATAGAAAAGATCTATGGGAAGAGTCTCTCTACTCTTACTGCTAAATATGAGAGTATACATTTAAATAATTTGAATGATATTAAAGTAGAACAACATAGGAAAATATTGTAGATAGGATTTATTTACCATTAAAATTTTCTACATAAATAAGAGATTTGCGTTTTTCTACATTACACACATGAGAAATTATTAAATAACAACTTATACTAAGAACATATTATTGAAAGAGATAAAAAGATTAGAAATAAACACACAGTATAATTCTGAATTTATAATGATTTTAGAACTCAATCTACTTTTAGACTATAATCATCAATACTAAATAATTAATAAATTTATTAAAAAACCTCTCACCAGTGTTGGGAAAATAGAACTGAAGTTGTTGTTCCTCCCAAGAAACTCTTAGAGCAGCCACATCTTAGTTTCTCCAGAACCGATGAGCCTACTTGCTGAACCACAAGGACAAATCTGCCTAATGCGCCATCTTTTTGCATCAACAGATTATTTCCCCATCCATTGGTTCTTGTTCGATGGACATACTATTTTTATAGTATTTTTCTTAAGACACGGTCATTTATGAGCCACTTGATCTTTAGCACTCCACAAGGAGTCTTACCTGATTTTGTTGAAGATTCCTCGTGCATCACTTGAGTTCTCACTAAAAAAAAAAATTCACTTGAGTTCTCACTAAAAAAATGTCCATTTATCATTTCTCTGTGGGTCAGCAAACACTCTTTTAATGACTACTTTAGTTCAATATTTTAATTATTAAATAATAATAATCCATTACATTCATTTTGTCTTTATTATAAAAATATTTTAAAAAAAAATATTCCAAGTTATAAATAATTAATGATTGTTTGGTGTATTACATACACCTTCAATTAAAGCAATGTTATGAGGGATTCAAAAAAAACTTATAATATAATCTAGCTTATTTTTTTGTTGGGGTCTACATAATGATGGTTGGATCTTTTTAATCATGCTGCCAAGTACTTCAAGGTGTTGGTCATCCACAACATCAAGTTTCTTCTCTTCCTTTGACGATCATTTATTTTGTTCCTTGAGTACATTCTAAAGAAATGTGTGCCTTAGCATCTAAGTGGAAGCTGATATGCATTGTTTTTTATTTTTTCCCTTCTTTTTTTTCTTTGTCATCATGTCCTTCAGTTTTTTGTTGAGATTATTGTGAGGGAGAATGTGTGGATGCAATACCTGATGTGTTCAAATGTATAGTTTGTAATGAAGTGGTAGTCGGTAAGGATGTCGTTAGGAGAGGTTGAAGTGTAACAGAAAGAGTCGTCAATGTAAGCATAGTCGAGGTTGGTTCTGCATGGTTGGTTGGGATGGTTGTTGTAGTGATCAACTCAATGGAAATAGAAGATGGCAAAGGTAAAGGTGTGGATACAGGTTTTGTGTGGCCTGTATGGCCTGTCTAGATGGAAGATGCAAGAGATGGATTTGGCAAAATCGTCAATCTCGACACGACTTTGAGTATCAAAAATAAGTTGTACAACGATCAAAGTTGTAAAATTTTATGATTCATGGGGAACTTTCTCCATTGTTTTAGTGCGATAGCCTATGTTGCATGGTATCCTTGGTAACATAAAGGGTTTTTTCACTACGCTTTTCTGGAATTGAACCCTTGTAATAGACGACATGATCATCTCTCATCATTACTATTGTCTACATATACAATTTCTCACTGAGAACTGGGATCCCTATGGTTGGAAAATTGGTAGGAATCAAAACCATGCATCTTTATTCACAATCCCTCTTCTCTTCCAACACAACTCAGCCTTTGAATGGGTTTTTTTTTAAACGGCCAAAATGGTAGCATGAATCAAAATTGTTCCATTGATTCTCACCACGCCACATATTCCAAGGAAAGACACACTTAGAAAGGGTTTACTTCAAACCAAATATGCTGTCCACGATAGTTCAATAAATTAATAGAGCTAAAAATTTAAAGGTTCCTGTAGACTCTGTGCTGCAAATCCTGCTGCCCAGACATAAAACACCATGAAGGCATAGAATAAAGCCTACAATTCAAGTGTTCCTATGGACTCGACATTGCAAATCCCACATACAACGAAAAAATAGACGCTGAAATGCTTGGGTTCTCGGCCATGGGCTCCGTGTTGTGTATGACAGTCAAGAGTTCCTGTGGACCCCGCCTTGCAACAAAGCCTCAAATGCTTGAGTTCCTCGGCATGGGATCCTTGTTGTGTATGACAACTAGAACTTGGGACAAAAGGCATCCAACCTGTTGGTTAACCAAAATAAAAATATTAAATAAAGCATTTAGTTTGGTGGATAACTTTAAGACAATATAAGTTTTCGCTCTCAAATTATGGTCTTAAAATTCCCCTCCTTGTAGTAGTGTTACAAGACTTAAAATAGATAATGGTTTGCTATACAGTACATTAGATTGATAATTTTATCAATATAGAAAAATAAAAACATTTCCCTTTTTCATGATTATGTATGCCATCATGATAGGAAAATACAGAGGTCGTCAAGTGAAAGAAAATTGACATTTTTTCTCAATACGTCCAATTCAAATGAGTGAAGACTCTATTTTACAAAAGACCCAGTAGCTTATACGATCAAAGACACACAAGGCTAAGAAATAGACATCAAAACAAAACACTAAAGATAGAGACAATTGTGTTGATATTAAGTTTTACTATTGTTAAATGTAGTGCATGCGTCCCTCTTACCTGTATAAGAATTGAACATGAAATACCACCACCCAATTATATTTCTGCGACTTTTGTATCTCAAAAACACTTCAAAATCTGGGTGAATTTTAAGTTTGAACGCTCATAATTATGTTAAAAGGAAATAAGATGTTTGCAATACGCAATCATAACTCTGAAACAATCGAGAATCCCAGAAGCCAATATAAGATACGTCCATTATGAAAGTAAAGCTTCATAACTACCGCATTATTCATTCAGTGACAGGAAGAATGGGAAGTAAGAATATAATAGAACTAAGAATATAAGATACCTCCATTATGAAAGTAAAGCTATACAACTACCACATTATTTATTTTGTGAGAGGAAGAAAGGGAAATAAGAATATAGTAATAACATCAAGCAAAAAAATTTAACAACTTCACATAAAAGGATTCAGTGAGAACCGAAACAAATATTAATTGTTTTCTACGACTCGTTATAACGTATATATCTATGAGCAAAGAGATATGACAAACGATAGTGATTTCTCAAGGTATTTTTTTTTCTTGCATTATGATATCATTTTTTACTAGCCCATTTTACATTTGGTAAAGTTCAAAGAGAAGAAGCAGAAAGAAGAAGTCGGAAGCAGAAGTCAGTGAAACACACAATGGGAATACTGATTCCATGGGAAGATGAATGCCTTCACATTATTAACCAAATGTATATATAAGACCATATAATAGAAAAACCATTGGGTCTCTAATTATTATAGGTAAAGTGACCAAATAAACTACTTAACTAATTCACTAATTAATGCATTATTGACCATAGTGGACTATTGAGATTACAATTCTTAACACACCTCTTTAATCTCAACTTAGACAATACTTTCAGCACTATCAATGCAAAAATATGTATGTTGGTCTATGTGCTAGCTAGGCTTACATTTCATTCAAAATATTCACCTTTACTTTCTTTCTTGATGTGTAGTTGGATTGCTTCTTCTTTGTCTTCTCAATCTTGATGCTAAGTAGGTTTTTCTAAACATCTCATTTAGCTTTTGTTTCAACATATTTTATTGTGTTGTCAACGTTACCTGCCCACTGAAATATTTTGTCAGAATATATATATTTTATCTCTTCTTGGAGAGCATTAACATCTTCCCATTCCTCATCTTCTTCTGATGTTGTTTCAATGGGAGCTATTTCATCATTCTCATAAACTATTACATCTTTTATGATGCTATCAACTATCCCTTTCTTTGAGAGAGATAATCAGTCACATCATTGGGTAGTGTTACATTAACAAGTTTATTGTCACGAGTAACACACAAATGGATCGACAAGCTTCGTTGGGCTTACATAATCAATCTCATAAACAAAGTCACAAATGAGCTACAAAAAATGAAATAATCTATACTTTCTTGTAAGGGACTTGGGAAACAATTTGTTTTATTTCTTTCTGGAATTCTTTCAAAGTCACAAAAGGTTATAGATTAACAGGATCCTCTTCAACTACAAAATGACATAAATTTTGTGACCTTAACAAATTTCTTACCTTTAAGCCCATAGATCATAAGTTTCTCCATCAAAGGATTGTAATAATCCTTCCAAATCTCTCACTCCTTCAATCTCTTTTGGTAGCTCCATCTTCAAGAATCTTCTCCAATATGATATGTGTGTGTGCTTTCCACTTTGTGAAAAGGCTTACCCAAGACAAAAAGGATTGGATCAGGCCATATGCTTTGATACCATGTTAAATATCAAAGACAATAAACATAAGTGAGTGGAACACACAATGGGCATATTGATTGCCTTCTCATTATTAGACTCAAGTATATATAGGACTACATAACAACAAAACCATGTGACAATACAATGGGTCTCTAATTATAGTTAAGGTGACCAAATCAACTACTCAACTAACTTACTAAGTAATGCATTATTGGCCATAGTGGACAAGTGGGATTACAATTCTTAACAGAGTTGAGAATGATATATAAAACTAGTTAACAATAATATATAAAAGTACATAAAATAGATAAATTCAAACCCTTCCTCAACATTTATACTTTAAAAAGGAATTTACACCTCTTAGAAAAATTAATATTAATTCATCGATGCAATTTGGTAGATCAGCTTTTAAGATGAATGTATTTGATTTAAATATTTTCAAATCGCTACTAAAATGAACTAGCTACCAACTTCATATTTCACTCCATGGAAAATTAAGAGCAAGAAAACCGGACACGCAAAAATAGCACATACAATTGTACAAATCTGGAAATCAGTATAATCTTATGAGAAACCAAAAAAAAAACATGGAAGCATTGGACTGTAAGTAGCACATGGTTGTCGTGAATATCATAAATAATAATAATAATTAAAAAGAAGGATATATATATATATATATAGGAACAGGAGATTTGATGCGCAGAGGAGTGACACAACTCTCATACATGTACCACTCATTCATCCCAAACACAAAAATTTGAATGAAAAGATGAAATGGGATATACAAGGACTGCATCATCTCCCCTGCACACCAAACACAGAGCACCTTTCTCTTCTCCAAGATTATCTAATCTAATCTCCCTGATCTCGCTTTATCATGTACACATAAAATAAACATGTCTAAATTCACATAGAAACTCAAAGATATCTTCCCCATATTTATAAGAGAAAAAGCCACAGCCCTTGGAATTTTTCAATACAACATGAATAGACTAGTATTGAACTACTATCTTATCCCTGTCAGTTATCTTACTGTAGAGAATATGATTTGAATCAAGCCAGAAACAAGTTAATTGTTATACTTTTTCTAGAGACAGTGTTCAATCGAATCTCTATACTTTAATGGTTGGACGATCCAATATCAATATTTAATTTAGTGGATACGAGGCATCCTGAGCTTGGACCATATCTAATCTTACAAGTAACAAGTAGCTTTTACAATTCTATCCTTCTAGACATTGTTGAATAATCCTTCGGGATTACATTGTAAATAATATTTCAGTTATTAGTTAGTAAAATCTAGTTATTAATCTTGTTATCTAACTGTAGATAACAGTTTTAATCTCCTTTATATGTAACACTCATTCACGTAATAAGATATTGATTTGATGAGGTTCTTCACAGCCTCTGTCAGTGGTATCAGAGAAAAGGTAGGGAAGCATTGGTGAGAAAGACTTGGTGAGAAAGAATGAGCCCATGAAGGAGGAGCCAGCAAATAAGCTATCACCAAGAAAGGAAGAAAGGAGAGCTGCTTAGTAAAGATTGTGGAAGAAAGACAAAGACTGCACATTAAGAGGAGACTGCACGTAAATTGTTCCGGTAATTCTTTTGAAGAATTATTTTCTTTAAAAAAAAAAGAAGTAAAAGGAAGAGAGCCGCCATTTATATTTTCGTGCAATGGTTTCTTTAAATTAATTATCAAATCATTGGGGATTTTTTTTCTTCAGAAAATAAAAACCTTTCGGGAAATATTTTTAGAAGATAAAAAGATTTTAAAGAACATTGGCTAAAAGGAAAAGAATATATCAGAGTGTATTTTGTACACAAAAAATTATTACAGAGTAAATTTCAATGAATTCTTTAATTTCAATTGTTGGAGTTATTTTATCTAGAAAAGAAAATTATCACGAATGGTTTCGTAAAGTTAAAAATACCCTTATTTTTAAAGATATGTAGGATGGAATTTGTGAAAATGAGAATTTGGAAGATAAGAAAGATGGAGAAGAAATAAATGAAGTGGATAAAAGTGCACCAGTGCCACCTACTAATGCCAAAGAGTTAGCATTATGGAAAAGCAAGGACAAGAAGGCTTATGCCTTGATTATTGCCTCTGTAAGTGAAGAAGTAAGTAGACATTTAGTTTCTAGCAAAAGTGCTTGGGAAGCATTAAAGAAACTAAAAGATTTGTATGATTCACATTCTGAGCTTGAAATCATACAATTGTTAATGAAGTTATTTAACTTAGAGTTAAAAGATAATGATCCAATGAAACTTGCTTCTGAAATTAGAGCCATTTTCCATGATATTGATGCAACTGGTGTAAAAGTTGGCATTCAACTTACTACATTTATTAAAGCTCATTATCCTACATATACTCATTATTTAGAATCACTTCAAGCTAGTGGCCAAATTAAAGCTATGACCTTTGAAACACTTGTTGAGAAAATTGCAGAAAGAGAGAAAGCATTTGGGAAGAAAGAGTCTAAACCCAATGAAGAAATTTTGTGTCTTGCACATAAAGGACACAAATCAAAAGAAGAATTTGCAAAGGATGAAAATAGAAGTAGAGGTCGAGGTAGAGGACAAAGAGGACAGTACAGAGGAAGGGGGGGAATATTTAATCAAGGAGAGAAACAATGTTATAGATGTGGAAAAACTGGTCATACTGCCAGTTATTGTAGAACTTCTTGGGATAAATTGTTAACAAGAAAGAGGAAGTACAGGATAAAGGAAATGATAAAGGTAACCCTTCTGAATCTGCACATTATGTTGTTGCACATTGTAATCTAGGAATTGAAGAAGCTTTCAGTACTTCGTTTTCATGGAATGATACTTGGTTATTGGACACCGGAGCCACATGTCATATGACCTTTAGAAAATATTTCTTTGAAACTTTTAGTGATCAAATTGATGGGGTAGTACATTTGGCAGATAAGTCTCAGTTAAAACCTTCAGGAATTGGTTCTGTTAGATTGAAATTATCAGGACTTGCTGATTATTTACTTTTTGACGTGCTTTATGTTCCACAATTGGAGAGAAATCTAATATCTCTTGTGCAAATTAGACAACAAAATCATTCTATACATATGTTTGATGGTATCATTGAAATTAGAAGAGCTTATGATAATGAGGTTGTAATGAATGGAGTGGAAGATAACAAACTTTTAAAGTTGAATGGTACATCATCCAATTCACAGAATTCTGCAAACTTGGTTCAACATAATAGTAATTTATCTTCTAGCTTATTGTGGCATGCAAGATTTGGTCATATTAGTTATGACAGTCTCGGGATTATGAAACAGAAAGGAGTTCAAGGGCTTCCTACTATTCCAAGACAACTTTCCCCATGTGATGCTTGTATCTTAGGCAAGCACAGTAAATAACCTTTTAATGATTCTATGTTTCGAGCTTCAAGAAAGCTTGGTCTTGTTCACTTAGATTTATGTGGGCCCATGCCCGTTCCATCAGCAAATGGTAAGAAATATATCATGACTTTCATTGATGACTTTACGAGGATTTCTTGGGTTTATTTATTAAAAGCAAAATCTCAATCTTTTGATACACCCAAAAATTTTCACTTATGGATTAAAAATGAAGCTCAACTTACTATTGGAACCCTTCGAACTGATAACGATGGTGAATATACATCTCAAGAGTTTGAAAAATATTTGCAGGAGAATGGTATTAAACATCAAACAACTATTCCTTATAATCCACAGCAAAATGGTGTGGCGGAACGTATGAATAGGACACTCTTAAATATGGTCAGATCAATGATGTTTTTTAAAAATGTCGAGTTAATGTTTTGGGGAGAGGCAGTTCTTTGTGCTGTCTACATTAAGAATAGATGTCCTTCTGTTGCACTACAAAAAAAAACACCTTATGAAATGTGGCATGATCATCTTCCAGCTGTTAAGCATTTTAGAATTTTTGGTTCCACATGTTATGCTTTGATTCCTTAGCAACAAAGACATAAATTGGGAGCAAGAAGTCGAAAGTGTATTTTTTGGGGATATTCTAATACTTCTAAAGCTTATAGGTTGTATGATGAAGATAACATGAAGTTTATTGTTTCTAGAGATGTTATATTTCTCGAGTTTGAGAAATATGCACTCACTATTGATAAACAACTTGCTCAACTTGATAGATTTCATTCTAAAAAAATCTATCATGAAATGGATAATGAACTTCCAAATCTTCAAGGGGGGATTCATGTTCTAAGTCAAGGTCAAGTTTTGGAATTTCCTTTTAATGCACAAGTTGATGATTCTAATGCACAAGTTGATGAAACAGAAGATGAGATAGTTGATGATATTGTTAATGGAATGGATAAAGTAAGTATCATGGATAATGCAGAACCTGCTCTTAAATAAGAAACATAGCAAACACCACAACAAGAAGAAGTTCGTAGATCAATGCGGACTAAGACATTTCTTAAAAGGTATGATGATTTTGTAACATTAGATTGTGAATTAAACTTTCATGCATTTGATGAACCTGCATCTTTTCAAGAATCAGTAAATAGTGATGTATGGAAAAGTGCCAAGCAAAGAGAGTATGACGCTCTCATAAAAAATGGAACTTGGAGGTTGGTGAACCCTACAATTGGAACCAAAGCGATTGGATGCAAGTGGATATATAAAAATAAGTATAAAGAAAATGGTTCACTTGTCAAACACAAAGCAAGACTTGTAGCAAAATGGTATGCACAGAAAGCAGGTGTTGATTACACAGAAACATTTGCTCCTACAGCTAAATGGGACACCATTCGAACTTTGTTTTCATTAGCAGCACAAAAAGGATGGAAGATACATCACATGGATGTTAAAACTGCATTTTTGAATGGAGACTTAAAAGAAGATGTGTATATGGATCAGCCTGAAGGCTTTGCTATCAAAGGCCAAGAACAGAAGGTATGCAAATTAGTCAAATCTTTATATGGTTTAAAGCAAGCACCCCGAGCTTGGTATGAAAAGTTAATTGAGCATCTTCTCAAAATGAATTATAAGCACTTCAATCTAGATGATGCAACTTTATTTGTCAAGAAAGTTGGAAGATCGGTTGTATATCTAGTTGTCTATGTGGATGATTTGCTTATCACACGAAATAATGACGATTATATATTATCTATCAAAAGAGAGTTGAAAAAGGATTTTGATATGACAGATTTGGGATTATTACATTATTATTTAGGAATTGAAGTAGATCAAAAACCAAAGCACATTTTCATTTCTCAGGAAAATTATGTTGGAGAGTTATTGAACAAATTTGGTATGCAGGATTGTAATCATGTTTCAACACCAATGGAGCATAATATAAAGCTTACTTCAAATGAAGGTAGCACATTTGAAGATCCAACAAAGTACAAGAAGCTTGTTGGAAATTTAATTTATCTTACCACTACTCGTCCTGACATAACTTTTGCTGTAGGAATACTTTCCAGGTTCATGCATCATCCCTGTGAAGGTCATTGGAATGCAGCAAAGCGAGTGCTCAAATATTTAAAAGGCACTCAATCTTATGGCATCAAATATTCTAAAGTTTCAAACTTTCATCTCACTGGTTGTTCAAATTCTGATTTTGATGGAGATAAAGAGCATGGGGTCTCTACTTCAGGTTATTTGATGAACATTGGATCAGCAGCTATCACATGGAGATCACAAAAGCAATCTGTTCTTGCTGATTCTACAACTGAAGCCGAATATGTTGCAGCAAGTCAAGCCACAAAAGAAATCATTTGGCTTCGTAAAATACTTGAAGACTTGCAAGAGAAACGAATGACTTCAATGCCTCTCTTTGTTGACAACACTTCTACAATTCAATTGGCCAAGAATCCAAAATTCCATGATCGAACCAAACAGATGAACACCAAATATCACTTTATTCGACATCATGTTGAGGCCAAAACCATTCATCTGACACATTGTCCTACTTCAGAGCAAATTGCAGATATCTTTACTAAAGCATTGGGCTATGAAAAGTTTGAAAAATTTAGAATGCAGCTTGGCATGTCA
Organism: Pseudotsuga menziesii; assembly: GCA_001517045.1. Lineage (NCBI taxonomy): Eukaryota > Viridiplantae > Streptophyta > Pinopsida > Pinales > Pinaceae > Pseudotsuga > Pseudotsuga menziesii. The sequence goes on along the minus strand of LPNX010353371.1, from coordinate 114,595 downwards.
GATGTCCCTTCGGATTAAGGGGGGAATGTTGAATAATCCTTCCGGATTACATTGTAAATAATTTTTCAGTTATTAGTTAGTAAAATCTAGTTAATAATCTCGTTATCTAACTGTAGATAACGGTTTTAATCTCCTTTATATGTAACACTCATTCACGTAATAAGATATTGATTTGTTGAGGTTCTTCACGGCCGGTGTCAGACATGATGTCGTCACATAATTATTGATGGATTACATCCTATTCCTATAAACGGATTTGGTAAATATCCATGACATTACGTTACATAGCTAATGTCGGGTTGTCGAGCAGTCCAAAAGGTTCGTTCTACCAAGTTGGCCTAGGGCTAGAACCAAATAACGCAGTACGACGCATGACTCTACTAGACCAAAGTAACATATGGCGTTTTTTAAAAACATTAATGATTTTCAAATAGCAAAAGGAGAATAAATTTTAAAATGTGGACGAATAACTTTGAGGGATTTGATATATGACATTTTAAAGTTTAGGATAAACGCATGTGTTAAATACAAAGCTAATAAAAAACCATATAATTTATATATTTTTCAGATGAACATTTTATTATTCTTGAATTAAGGAATCAAGTCTAATTAAATATAAATATTTTGTATTATATTTTAATTGAGCGATCAAATCCATGCAGTTATAAACTTTTTTTAATTGTAAAATTTCGAAAACAATGTTTACACTTAACTCAATGAATTTGATTTTTATATATCTTATCAGATATGATAAATCAATGTTAATTATAGTCAAATTAATTTGATTTCTTTGATATCTAGACCATACATAATTATTCATAAAATATGAATTTATTTTAATCATATTTTTTATAATAAATATTTAGTTTAATGACATTTAATTTATTTTTAATACTTATTAGTATTTTTTAATAATTTTAATAATATTAATTTTATTTATATTTTTTTATCATAGACTTTTTTACATTATCTTTTTTTATATTTATATTTACATTTTATTCAATATTTAATAATCAACATGATGATGATGGTGGTTAAGGTTTACTGATACCAAACTTTGGTCTATCGAACCTAAAGAAACGAATTAACTATTTTCTTCTAAAATTGTATTCCTATGTTCAAAGAGCTTGGAGAGAATCCTCGTGAGCTCACTATAATTTTGACATGTTAAAAAGCCACGAAGGTCGGTATTGCGACAAAGATAATGAAACTAAGATCTAATGCGGGTGTACACAAGGCACTCTAAGAGGAAGTGATTTTCATCTTCAATGTTCCTATTATTATTCTTACAGATGGCAGATCCTTTCCACCCATGGTGTTTTAGGAACTGTCCAACAACATGTTTCAGTATGGAGCTCATGAGAGTTCATTCTTATTTTGGCTATATTATTTTTTTTCTTTGAACTCGTTAAAAGAGAGAGATACTTTTGATTTTCTAGAGTAGGGTTGATGACCTGCTTATAATATTACAAATAACAAATTTTACATTTTGAAGTCCACTATTTGATATTACTTTGTAATCTAAAGTTTTAGATAAAGTTAATATTTAAAATAAGTTAAATATTATAATTTTTTATTTACATAAAAAATATTTTTATTAATAATATTTTTTAATACATGTCACATCCCCACCCTTATACCAGAGAGAGGACGCAACTAATCCACTATTATATCCGAGCAACTAGCCCCATGAACATGATAGTTAAAATTTAAATGCATCGAAGATAACATATATAGATGCCTAATGCAATTTACAGCAGAAGCATACACATTCATTCAAGCATTCAACACATTAGACATGTTCATCACATTTTATTAAGCAAATACAAATGCACAACTTAACAAAAAGATACATATCTTATGAAGAAGCTTCCCACCAACTAGCTATGTCACTGCAACATTCCACCCAACCATAGGCTAGTGTGTTGCTTACTCTCTCAGCCTCCCTGCTACCCCCAAGCTGGGCATGATTTCCACAGGGGACTAGGGGACACAGACTTACACACAGCAAGGCCAAACACCCATAGTCAAGCCAATAACCACATCCAAACATAGTCATCCCATTAACAAGTGGATTCTTGGACTTACTCAGCCAAAACCAACACAGGGATGCACTACACAGCAAAATACACAATTTTGGGTTGAGGGAAACTGTTTTGGCAACAAAAAGAATTGCCAAGATGGGTGAAAACAACCCCCTAAAAACAATTCAATTCCTAGGGACGTTCTGGCCCTAACGTGGCCAAAAAAGACTCAACAACACGCAATAAAATCGTGGGTCTCTTCTCCTACTCGCTATTCATTACCAAAAACGATTTCCATCTTGGAGAACAATTGGGGAATGCATCCAAATCACGGGGAAGTAAACCCACCCAGTGATCATTACCAAAAACAAGTTCCCATCGTGGGGAAATTGAAGAAAACAACTTCCCACATGAGGGAAAACACACAGCAAATCAGAAATCTGGGTAACCTCAGCCACGTGAGTGCATGAAGAAGAAAAATGTCTGCATGCGTGTGAGTGCATGAGGAAAAACGTCCCAGAGCTCTAGAAAATGCATGAGGAAGAGAGGACATGAGTGCGTGATGGAATGGGTAGATTTTTTTGGGTTTTTTCTTGCTTAAGAAGTCAAAACACTTTTTCCAAAATCTAATGGCTTCACCAATTCGAATTTTGGATTGCCGTACTCTTCCCATACCAAGCATTAACTAACTCAACCATTTTTGGGTGACTTGGCACAAAAGAGAAATTGGGTAGTTTACGAGTTTATGGGTTTGAATATTCCCCCACCATTCCTTGTGAAATCATGCCCCCATCTCTTTAATGTTGCATTGACATAACTAGTTGTGGGTATTTTATTAATTGCATATTTACATGATGTAGAAATTTATATTGTTCCGTCGACTAGCATGATGACCATCGGCATCGATTTTAATTACCAAAATGTAGAAGACTAAATCCATGGCGGGGCGTTTGCCTTGAGCTCCACATCATCATTTATTAACTTTATTTACATAACTTATAATTTAATGGAATTGGGGTTGAAACCGGGTATTACAATACATCTAACTCAAAGCATCTTTCATTTAGCTTCTTTATTATTATTATTAAAATTTTCATATACAATCATTCTATAATTTATTAATATATTTAAATAAAAAATTAAGCTCATATTAAAAAACATTTCAAAATAATTAAAATATTTATTTAATAAAAGGTTTCTAATATTTTAATATTAAAAAAATATACTTAAACTATTTACTCAATAGACTTTAACTTGAAAATGACCATCTTTTTATTACATTAATTTGATATATTATTATCTTTCAAAAAAATATAGATGAAGATCCATGAAGTACAAAATAGTATAAGCAAGATGAACGAATATAAAAAACAGTAAAAGCAATATAAACTAATATCAACAAGGTTGTAAAAAATAAAAATAGAATTGTAAAGTTGACATAATCTTTTAAAACATTAAAGTTGACACAATTTAAAAAAAAAATAAAGTTAACACAATCTGTACACTCAAGAGGTGCATTTTACAACCTAGTATGTAGCTCCTTCTCTGCTCATCCTAGAGTTGACACATGTCTTCTATAAAAAATAAAAAAAATATTATTAAAAATAACATGTCGGCCTAATCTAAATTTAAATTATTTAGAATTGCATATATATAATACAATATAAATTAGATAAACTAAAATCATAAACATTGAATTACACATTTCCTAAACACTTCCACTCTAAACAAAGGTTTACACCTTGAGATATGTGACCATTCTCGTTGCACGGAAAAGGTGCGTTCTACACCGAGTATGGAAGATATGTATAACTCCTTCCGTGCTCATCCTAGAGTTGATACATGTCCTTTATAAAAATAAAAAATAAAAAACTTTTATTAAAAATAACATGTCGACTTAAATTAAATTTAAGTTATTTAGAATTGCATATATATATAACAATATAAATTAGATAAACTAAAACCATAAACATTGGATTCCACATTCCCTAAACACTTTCACTTTAAAACAAGATTTACATCTTGAGATATTTGATCCCTCTCAGTGCTTGGTAGATCCTATTTTAGATGGATCTATGCTATTTTAAAAGGTTGGAACAAAAAAATATAAGCAAGATAAAAATGATTTATAGTGTATGCCAAAAATTATTTATATAAATTTTTAAGAGTCTCGAATTCATCACATAAGATTTTGCATATATTTTAGAAATCTGTATATACAAAAGAAAAAGAAACTTGAATGGGATCTTACAAATTTACAATCAAGATCAAGTTCAATGGGAAGAGTATTCATGTTGTTCACAAATATGGAAATGGTTTTATAAGTTTGGAGAAAAATCATTTTTAGAATGTAGATACCATTTTGTTAAATTTTACGTAGGAAGTGTTCTCCTAGGTGACATTGCCTAAGTCACGAGGAAAAGGGGAAAAGTCATTTGGACTTTATATTAATGACTTGAGATGAGCATTAATTGCACTTTAAGTGAAATATTTTAAAAGTGAATGAGATTATTTATTTTGTGGAGAAAAATGATTTTAATCACAACCACTCATCTAGACTAATCTGAGCCCTATGATTAGATGGCTTTTCATTCACCTGAATTTTTTCACCAAAAGGGAAAGTTTGCAAGTGAAGAGTCACTTTTGCATTTGAGAGAGAAGGAGAGCCATTTTCCAAGAAAGAAGAGAAAATACCAGCAACAACAAATATTTCTCTTGGCACACCTTTCAAGGAAAGGAAACAGGAAAGAGAGGTCACAAAAATCGAGGAAAGAACAATAGCATTTATTGTTGGTTCGTATAGTCTGTACGGTACAGTTTCAATCCAATAGGAATGGTTTTCAAGGCATATTTATGGCTACGATTTTCGAGAAAAAAAACCCATGGCATGGATTTCGAGGCCCTTACAGACAATTTGTATGTTCCATACAACGACACAAAAATTGAGGTAGAAAACAAAAAAAAAATGAGTTTGCATTTTTCTGGTTGGCACGAAAAACAAGGCAGAACATTTTCATCCGGTTGAGATAAGCTGGTCTGAAAAATTTTCTGAGTATTGCTGTAATTTATTTTCCTGAAAATAAAAATTTCTCTCTCACAGGTTTTCCCGGGAGGTTGGGTTTTTTTCTGGGTCATTGGACCAAAAATATCGTGTCTGAAATTTCATGGTTGAATGTGTTTGTTTATTGTTAGTGAATATATTGTAGAAGTTTTTCTTGTGTTTCTATCCGATGTTCTTTATGAGAAAAATCGAATTTGCAGCAATAAAACAAATTGGGTTGGGAATTAAACAATGTTTTAAAACGGAGTTGGAAACCGAGTTGGTAAATTACTGAAAAATCTACATGGTATGAGAACCTTGTTGAAAGGAGCGAAGATTTATACACAGTAAAAAAATTCTAACTTCAGTTATTTCTTTTGTTAGTGGTAACCACCTTGTTGAAACTTGAACTTTGCAGAGATAATGGTAACTGGACTTAGGATGGAGGATAGGATTGATGAGGATGGGAATTTTTTTCAATGGAAAACTAGGACAGTGCTAATATTGGAGGAGAATGAGTTATGGGATGATTTGTTTCATAACACTACAACAGTTCTCATTGTTGTTCCCCCTTCCACTGATGCAACAACACTTATCTCCTTAAACAAGAAGGACATAAAAGTTAGAAGAATAATCCTAGATGTAGTTAAATACCATGTGATTCCTCACATCTCGAGTAAGACCTGTGCATATTAGATGTCGGATGCTCTCAACAGCTTGTTTCAAAGTTGAAATGAGAATAGGAAGATGGTTTTGAGGGAGAAGTTGAAAAGTATCAAGATGGCCAAAGGGGAGGTTGTGATATCTTACCTTACTAGGATCTCTCAGGTGAGAGATGAGCTTGTAGTAGTGGGGGAGGTTTTCCTAATGCAGAGCTAGTGCACACAGCTATGAATGACGTTTCAAAGCCTTCGGCTGTGTTTGTGGAGGCTTTGGTAGCTAGGGAGAACTTACGTACATGGGACAAGATATGTGATGATTTGTTCAGGAGGAGACTCGGAGGGGTCTTTTTTAGGGAAGCGGTTCTACTAGTACGGACGATGAGGAGGATGTGGCTTTGACAACAAAGGAGAAGAAGAAGTTCAAGAAGGGTCCCAAGAAGGGTGGGGCCAAGAAATAGTAGGGGAAGAAGAAGGATTTGATCACTATAATTTTTCTTTCTTTTCAGAAGATGGGAAACTATGTTGGGAAGTGTCCACAGAAGAAGAAGAAGAAGAAACAAATAATAGCTTCGGCAGAGGTTGAGGATTTTACAACAAGATTTGAGAGAGAGTTTTCTCTCTGTGTTGGGCTGGTGGATAAAGAGAGAGCATCCATCATCACTAATACAAATATAGATATTGAGAGGGAGTATTCCTTGTTAACAGGACATTCTTTGAGTGAATCCACCACCAGCACGTGGTATATTGATAGTGGAGCCTCGAGCCACATGACAAGTGCTCGAGAGATGTTCTCCGAGCTTTCAGAGTCAGAGATTGATGTGTAGGTAGTGTTGAGGGATGAAATAGTTGTCAGAGAAGTTTGGTATGGGACCATTATCTTTCAGAGGGAGTCCATGAATCCCATGATTTTGAGAGATGTCCTATATGTACCTAGGAAGAATAAGAACTTGATATCAATTTCCATGATCAAGGATCAGGGTCTTAGGCGTGTCATTCCTTGACGGACATGTGCGTGTGTTTCCAAATACTGCAGGACCATCTGCTTCCTATACCATTGGAGTCAGATGTGGGAAACTGTACAAGATCTTGTTTCAGCCCTAGCATGATTTGGCCCATAGCAGCATCATCGAGCTTAGTGAGTAGTGGCATAGGAGGATGGATTACTTGCATCATCCATCTTTGAGGTTGTTTAGATATATGGTTATAGTTTTTCCATAGTTCAATATAGATCATATTGATGTTTGAAGGGGGTGTGCTTTGGGGAAGTACACCAAGACTTTTTTCATGAGAAATGACAACAAGTCAGCAAGAGTTCTTGACTTGATACATTCTGACTTCTGTGGAACTATGTGAGTTGTTTCTCTCAGAGGATTCAAGTATTATGTGACATTCATCCATCACCATTCTAGGAAGACCTGGATCTACTTCTTGATGAGAAAGAAATATGAGGTCTTGCAGAGGTTCCAAGAGTTCAAATATCTTGTGGAGAACCACACAAGGAGGAAGATATGGGATCTCAAATAGGATAACAAGTTTGGGTATATCTCCAAGGAGTTCAATGGATATTGTAGATAGAAGTGAATTCAGAGGAAGTTGACAATTCCATCCACTCCTGAGAAGAATGGAGTGGTAAAAAGGAAGAACAGATCTATTGTTGGAGCTTCTAGAGCTATGTTACATGATCAGTCACTTCCTTTCTTCCTTTGGGAGGAGGATTGCAGTACAACTGTTTATCTTCAAAACAGGAGTCCCCATCGTGCCATGGGGAACAAGACACCTGAGGAGAGTTTCACGGGAAAGAAGCCTAAGATGAGTCATTTTAGGGTATTTGGTTTCCTGACTTACTCACATGTCTCTTATGAGAAGAGGACAAAGTTTGAGCCCACAACAGAGAGAGTCATCTTTGTGGGGAATGATGAGACTTTGAAGGCCTCCCGATTTTATCTTCCTTCTGAAAAAAAGGTTGTTGTGAGGAGGGAAGTTAGATTTGAGAAGGAGAGGGCCTTCAAGAAATATAGAGAGTCAAATAAAGGATAGCAGCAGGTCCCCACACCTTAGGTAGTTTCATAGGTACCTTCAAATTGGAAAGGCAGTGTAGAAGACTAGAAGAGCGCTTCTGGATGTTGTTTTAGTTTGGGCTCGGCAACAGTGTCCTGGTTCAGTCAAAAGCAAAAGTCTATTTCTTTGAGTTCTGCAGAGGCTGAGTATATGGTATGAAGTCAGGCCAATTGCGAGGCGTTGTGGTTTCACAAGTTGTCGTTGCATTTATTTGATCTGGAGGTGAGGCCTATGTTTATTTATTGTGACAATTAGAGTTGCATCTAGTTCTTTGAGAATCAATTATTTCCTGACTGGTCAAAGCATATTGAGATCAGGTATCATTTCATTCGTGATTATGTTTAGAGAGGAGCAGTGACATTGCACTACATTTCCGCGGATGAGCTGGTTGCAGAAATCCTAATGAAGTCTCTTGGAAGAGGCAAGTTTATTCACTTCACAGACAAGTTGGGTGTGGTGAAGAACAACTTCCTTGGTAAGAGGGAATGTTAAATTTTACCTAAGAAGTGTTCCGCTAAGTAACATTTGCTTAAGTCACTAGGAAAAGGGGAAAATTCACTTGGACTTTATATTAATGACTTGAGATGATCATTCATTGCGCTTTAGGGAAAAAATGCACTTTAAGTGAAATATTTTAAAAGTTAGTGAAATTAATTTTTTTAACACCCCGATTTTGACCGTGTTTGCATTAAATGTTTATGATGTAAATATTGTAATTAGTCATGGTGTCGAGATAAAGGCAAAATCTCCACAATTGATTTATCGTTTTATGTTTTGGTGATTAAAATTGATGTCGATGGTATTTTGTGCTAGCTGACACATTATAATTTTGGACATCATGTAAATATGCAATTTAATTAAATACCCACACCCATCTATGTCAATGCAGCATTAAAAGAGATGGGGCATAATTTCCTAAGGATAAGGGTGGGGGGAGTATTGAAACCTTTGGGCCAATGGGGAAAAGTCAAATGTTCAAGGGAGAACCCATCAAACTCTCAACTACCCATTTTTTCTTTTGTGCCCAATCATTTAATTCTGCCAAAAATTGGTTGGGGTAGTTATTGCATGAGAGTGGGCAAGGTATGGGAGCCAGAAATTCGAATTTGGGGAAGCACCTATTTTTGGGAAAACATTTTTTGACTTTTGGGGCAAGTTTACATCCAAAAATGCATGCCCATTTGGTCGTTCACCCACATTCTCCATTTCCTCATGCAGTGGAAGCTTGGAGAGCTATTTTTCCTCCACATTTTTGGTCTAGTGTGTTTTTCCTTCACGTTGGGGTCTCCTGGGAATTTTTCTCACCCATCATTCATCCACGTTGGAGCTCTCTCAAGTAGTTGGGAGCCTTCTGTGTGTGGCATTCACGTTTTTGTCTATTGTGTGTGTTTTTCCCTCATGTGGACGTTTTCTTCATTTTCCTCAGGCTGGGAAATTGTTTTTTGCATTGATCAGTGGACGGGTTTCCTTCCCCACGATTTTGCTGTATTTTCCCATTGTTTTGCAAGCTGTAAATCATTTTTTTGCCTCCTTCAACCAATAGGAGGGTAACACAATAGTGGATACTATTGCCCCGACTTATAATGACTCCCCATAACTGTGGGGACTTTAACCCTTGACCAATAGGAGGGTTATCCAAAATGAATTGACATGACTTGTTATATTATAGAAACTTCCCGAAATAAACATCGGGGTATGACATGACTCAAGTACATTACAAATACATCTAGGAATAAACATCGAGTTACAATACATAAGAAATACAGATGAATACATTTTGAAGTTACCAAGACATCAACAGTCCTAGAATGTACTTGTACGATACACGTAGGGATACAATGGACAAGGATCCAATGCTCCAGATCTTATGCTCAACATCAACATGGAAGGATCTATGGCGTATGCCCAACAAATCCAATTATATTTTCATGTGCTTCAGAGCTTCTCACTCAACACAAAGGTAAGTACTCATGTGCTATAGAGCTTCTTGCTCAACACAAATCATCAATCACTCAAGTGCTCCAGAGCTCCTCGCTCAACACAAAACATATAATCAATCATGTGCTTTAGGGTCCACGCCAAACACAAACAAGCATATACATATATCATCAATAACTAGCTTATGCCCAATATATAAAACAAATAATCATGTTCATATGCAGTGGAGTCTTCGACCGAATATAAAAATAAAACATCCAGATAATCAGCATAATCAATAGGCACGCACCTATAAGTGTTAGGTCCAAAATTAGAGATATTACACTCTTTCAAGAAGATATCAACAATGTTAACTACTTTGTAGGCTGAATTCATAGAAATGAAGTGTGTTGCTTTCGACAACTTGTCAATGACCACAAAAATAGAATCATTTTACTTCTTAATTTTTGGTAAACCGGTGAAGAAATCCATACCAATGACCTCCCACTTCCATTCTAGAATGGGTAATGACTACAGCAATCCTACATGATGCTCATGCTCAGCTTTGACTAGGCTGAAATTCCTGACCTTTCACAATAAACATGGCAATGTCGGCCTTTAAATTAGGCCAGAAATAGTGTCTCTTGATGACAGATATCATCTTTTGATATATCGGGTGCCCGGAGTAGAGTTCCCTATGAAATTCAATGAGGATGCTAGACTGAAGATCCCCTCCTTCTAGAACATACAACCGATCCTCAGACAATAGCACTCTAGATTCATCTACCTTGTATTCATTTTGTTTTTGAAACAACCTGTCCTCTAGGAATTTCTTAACGATTTCCACATAGAAGGAGTCAACTTTGTTTGTTGCTCTAATCCTCTCATGCAAATCTGCATCGGTTTGACTCAAATTCACCTTATATATCAAATGAGTTCGTCAGCTCAAAGCATCCGCAACCTTATTCTCTTTTCCCATAATGTGCTTTAGCTCAAAATGGAGCTCACTAAGGAAAGCCAACCATCTACCTTTCCTTGCATTCAGATTGGGTTGATCAAATAAATACTTCAGACTCATATTGTCTATATTCAAAAGGAACTTGCTTCCCATGAGGTAGTTCCTCCAAATCGTCAAATCATGGATGATGGAATCTAACTAGAGATCGTGCATAGGGTAATAATTATTCTCATGTTCTTTTAACTTCCACGATTCATAACAAATCGCATGATCGTTTTGCAAGAGGACCCCTCCAAGTCCTTCCTTTCTTGGATCCGTGCAAACAATGAAATACCAATCAGGATCTATAATTCGTAACACCGGTGTGGTCATCAAAAGATGCTTAAGCTTTTGAAAAATTTCTTCACACTTAGTGATCCATGTGACTTACTTGCTTTCTTCTGCAAAGAGGTCATGGGGCAAGTGATTCTTGATAAGTTCTCAAGGAACTTTTGATAATATCCAGCTAATCCCAAAAATGACCTAATGTTAGTTACACTAGTAGGGGTAACCCAATCCTTTATGTCTTTGATCTTTTTTGGGTCCACAACTATCCCTGTCTCAGAGATAATGTGACCGAAATACTGTATCTGTGGTTTGTAAAAATCACATTTACTAAACTTAGCATAAAGATGGTGTTCTCTTAACACTTGTAGTACTACGCGAAGGTGTTCTTCGTGTTCCTTTCTATTCTTCGAATAAACCAGTATGCCTTCTATACATACCAAGATGAACTTATCCACATAATTACTAGGTATGTTGTTCATCATACAAATAAAGTCTTTGGTTGCATTGTTCAACCCAAACAACATCACCACAAAGTCATAGTGCCCGTACTTGATGGTACTCGGATTGTAGGTCAATATTTGAAAAGATTCTAGATCCTCCCACCTGATCGAACAGGTCATCAATCCTAGGGAGTTGATAACAGTTCTTGATAGTCATTTTGTTCAACTTACGGTAATCGATGCACATCGACATCATACCATGCTCCTTCTTTAATAAAAATATCGGAGCTCCCCAAGGAGACACACTAGGTTAGATATACCCTTTCGCTATCAATTCCTGCAGTTGCAGTTTGAGTTCCACCAACTCAGATGCACTCATGTGGTAAGGGGATTTGGAAGCCGGAATTGATCCTAAGTTCAGTTCGATGGAAAATTCTATGTCTCATTTCGGAGGTAATCCTGGGATTTCCTCAGGAAACGCATCCTTAAATTCTTCAAGAAGAGGTAAGTATTCTATGAATTTCTCTCTATTAGACTCTATGTCTCAGATTTTCACTGCAAACAACTTGTATCCTTTCCTAACGCATTTCTTCGCTTGTAATGCAGATATTTGTCTTACAGAAACTTTCTTTGGAATGCCCTGAAGCTTCACTTGGTACCCTAGGCTATCAATACACAAGATAGACTTGTGTAAGCAATTGAGCATGACATGGTGTTTTTCTAGCCATTCCATACCGATAAGTACATCGTACGATCCTGAAGGTAGGATTTTTAGGTTTGCTTTCGTAGGAAAACCATTTAGGTTTACCTCACATTCTTTAACAATTTCTGAAATTTTCCATTTTGTACATGTGGCTAACTAAACCAGCCAAGGTTTATCATGTTTTACTTTACCTAGTTTGAATTCATCAACAATTTTAGGTGAAATATAGCTCCAGCAAAAATCAGGATCAACAAGTATTGAAATAGAAGTAGTCAAGATCTTACATTCTATCTCAACCATTGTAGCTTGATGGTCTTCCTGTCGTCCATCCAATGCTGCATAGATCCATGGTGTTCCAACTATGTCCTCAAGAGTTGGTTCTTCTTGTAATTTGTGGGAGACTCCACTGGTCTTGTTCTTACAATCGCGGGCATAATGAGGCCTACTGCATTTCCAACACTTGATCTGTAGTGGGGTAGCATTGGTTCCACTTGCCACTTTTTTAACATTAGCAATTGGTACATAAGGCTTCAGACCAGATTTATTAACCTTCTTGTTCGCTTGAAAGATGTTATTCTTCTTTCTGTATGGTTGTGGGTTGGACCCAGGTTTCCAGTTATCAGAGAAGTTATTAGACTTGTCTCAGTTTCTGTTCATGTTCTCATGCCTTAGCTGTCCATGCTCATAATAGATCCTAGCTTTATGCAGTGTGGTATCCAAGGTCTTATGCATGTCGAACTCAATCCTGTATCGAAAAATGGGAGGAAGACATCCTAGGAACAGTTGGATATTTACCTTTTCTTCTTTAATGTATGGTACATAATGCAATTAATCTAGAAATTTGTTAATAAATGCATCCATAGTCATGGATCCCATGCGTAGTTTGTTAAACTCTTTTACTTTTCTATCGAAGAACCTTTTCGACACATATTTCTCTTGGAAAAGTTTTTGGAAGGTATCCCGGCATATTTATCTTAGCTCATCTTTCTTGGTGTGTTTTAAATCTCTCCACCATCTTGTTTCCTTTCCATTCAAGTTATATATGGAAAGATGAGCCTTCATCTCACTTGAGTAGTTATGAACCTAAAAATATTTACTCATTCCCAGCAGCCACTCTTCAGCCTTCTCCGCAGTGTTTACCTCACCTTCATTGGTTGGGGCTCTTAGTTTTCTAAATTCCCTTTGAAGACTACCATTGCTTCTTTGTTTCTTTCTTTGGGGAGAAAGAGAGTCATCGCTGGAAGGACTGTGATAATCTCCTTTCAGTGCTTCAGGGGTACACACCTCCTTTTCTCCCTCTCTTGGGTTGCTGGCCCATTTATGGTAAGGTTCTCTTTTGGAACTGTTTGTGGACTGGGTTGGTTTACCATGCGGGCTTCCTCCCATCATATTTCTTAGTAATGATTCATTTATAACTTGTTGTTCTTTTCTTTCATTTATACTATCGTCTTTGAGACTTCCTAATTATTCTTGAAGATTATATATAGTCTTCAAAATATCAGAATTTATCTCCACCACCAGTTCTCCTTCTGACGTGGGGGTGTTCATTCTTCCTTGCCGGCTATTATCTTCCTTAGTGTTCATAAAATGAACTGTTCAGTAAACGTTTCCTGAAATTTCAAAAATTTTAAATCATAAAAAAACATTTCCTATTAGTAACAAATTTAATATCATACTTTATTTTCCTTGCAGTAAATGCTTGGTGCGCCCATAGGTCTCTTAGTATTAGAACTAGGCTCTGATACCACTTGTAATGTCCCCAAAAATCAGAAATAAAATAATTTTGTTTTATTAGGCTAGTAAATACTACCTATACAAAACATTACTTGACTTGTGGAAATATATCCTACACTACATGTACCACAATTTGTTCATAATATGATCTTATGTTATGTGCTTTTTATTTCAGTCATTATTATTAATGTATTTTACTCACGATGTCGTATTGTTGTTTACTGCTTAGTTCTTATGGTTATACATTGTCACGTATGTGTCATTACATGATTTAAATGCTTCGTCCTTTTTGCATAGTCTTACTTGTTATTTATAAAGTCCTAACATAACTTTGTTTGTGGAACCAAAGTGGGCAGAGTGGAGGGACTCATTCTCCCATGACGGTCTTAGAGGTAAAGGTGTTTACTTATTTGCATGCTTACTTAGTTCTTCAAACTAAGGAACCTCTCTTATTTCATATGCATATCATACTTTGCGACAGAGTCTTATTTAGAGAGAACTAAATATCTTGATCCTACTAGACCTACTGTTTGTTACTACGGTTCCTTACCGACTTAGATATATAACAAGGTAAATACTATTTTCGTCAATTTATCTATCTCAGCTAAATCTCCTCAGTATTTCTTACACTTCATTACGGTTTATATCTCATCTTTATGTCTTAGTATATTTACACGCTATGTTTATTTTATTAACAATATTAACATGTCCTATGTTTTCTATTTGCAAGTTATGATCTTGGTTTAAAAACCAAACCTTTTATTTTTATAAAGTTTAGTTACTAACATGGCATATTTCATATGCCATGTTTACTAAGCGTTAAGCTTAGTGAAAGCACATTGCACTAAGGCTTTAATCCTATGGTTTATATGTTATTTATATACTTTATGCCTTTTGTCCTTGACTTCGGACTAGCGCATACCATGCATGGACTATGCACTAGACATAACCTTGCAATGTATTAAACCTTGTGATATGTTTTGGGGTGGCAAAAATACCATATGGTTGAACCATATGCTAATGGGTTTTAAGCCTTACATGTAAATGGAGACCTATGTTGAAAAAACAATATCAAACTATAGCAAAGTGGGTTTTGGCTTTGAAAGTGGACACCAGCTGGTGCCATTAATGCACCTTGGTTTTCGTGGCATCCTAATCTTAGAGATTGGCTTACGATGGACTTGTCGTTTCACTTGGATGTTGGGGTTTGGTATTGGCTCTGCACAGGGGAAATGGAGGAAACCTACAGACTTTGAAGGTATGCTTTGTTCTGGGATTTTATGTCTGCAATTTGTTTTCTTTTATGGCTCCTATCGTTTCCATACTTCTCATCCCCATTTCGCTTGGTGTTTGCAGGTGCCAAGGGATGGTGAAGAGTAGTGTGGCTCAAGCTCTGTTGTTGGTTTGACTATGGATCCAAGGTGGAAGGTAAACCTTTCCCACAATCCTATGCTTGTTGTATTTTAGCCTGTTCTACATTCTGTTTGATTTGTTTGGTTTGGGGCTTCTCCGTGGGGATTGATGAGCCTATGTAGACAGACTTGGGTTTTTAAAATTTTATTATGGTGTTTGTTGGACATGGAGAAAACTTGTGCTCTCATACGATATGTGTATTTATTTTCATTTATGTAAATCATATTATGGGATTTTGGGGCTTTCATACCTGGGAAGCACCATTGCTTGCAATGGTGCCCAAGCCCATGGAACGACTAAACTTGACTACGATAATGGTATTACTATGTAAATAGATATACTGTGCATTTATGAAAATGACAATGGTTAATGTTCTTATTGTGTATATGTTGGATTATTGTTGTGCTATTTGTAGCTATGTGGGTTAAATATGTGGTAGTTGACTTCATTTATTGACTGTGTATAAATGATTTGATTAGATATTCATTGTAATTATTTGACAGCGTTGGGTGGAGGCTATGTCGGGTATGGCATGAGCCCTCCCACAATTGCTACAATAGCTTTATTTGTTCAATCCTTTACTCTGTCAATTTAATTGATAAATTAAGGGATGTGGAGAAACCATGAGTATGAACCCATGACGGCTCTCATAGGTGAATTCGTTAGGAGTGTTAGTTTTTTGTTTAATCACATGCTGTGTAATTTATCTTATAGTCGTGGCTTATATGAATAGTGCATATAGCTTCATATGGTTGTTTTACTATTTAAGCTTTTGTTGGTATAGACTATTATGTGGATTATATGTTAGCCATGAGTGCAAACCCACGATGGCCTTTGCTGATGCAAATAGACTTTTAAATGGACTATGTAATAATTATTTTGTTCGAGGTTGTGCTTACAACATTGGGCAGAAGTTAAGGTCTTATGACCTCCATGTAGCGTATTGGTTTGTTTATTAATATTATTATGGTTATTAATGTATCCCGCATACACTGTATGTATAGCATGGCCTTGGTAAACATTATACATAGGGTTTGAATAATCTTCGTGGTTGATGTAATGAGTTGTATTTTTAATTATATGTGAGTTGAGCTTGCACGCCCCCATGATTCGATTCCTGATCCCATAGTGCTATTGAAGGGGGAAGGGTTTGTAACACCCTAATTTTGACCCCAACTACATTAAATGTATATGATATATACTTTGTAATTAATTATGGTGTGGACCTAAAGGCACAATCCCCGCCATTGATTTATCGTTTTATGTTTCAGTGATTAAAATCGATGTCGGTGGTATTTTGTGCTATCCATGCACATTATAATTATGGACACCATGTACATATGCATTTTAATTAAAATACGAACAACCAACTATGTCAAGCAACGTTAAAAGAGATGGGGCATGATTTTCCTAAGTATAAGGGTGGGGAATATTCAATGCTTGGTACCAATGGGGAAAAGCCAAATGTTAGTAAAACAACCCAAAACAGTGGGAAACTACTTTCTTTATATTATTCACCAATCAATTTAATTCCCATGGGTTAGTTGGTAAGTTATTTCCGTGGGGAGCGTATGTATGGGAAGCCGTCATTTCTGTCAGAGCTGCCAGGGGCCTTGAACTCATGTGTGCCCAAAGGATGGGGGGCATGCATTTTAGTCCATCACATGGGCAGAAAACCCATTCCACATTCACGCAGGGGCAGGGAGGAAGAGGTAGTGGCAGAGGGAGTTGTAGCTCACCATTCATGCCAAGTAGATTTCCTCAAGTGCTCATATGTAGGTAGACATTGATGGATGTACTCACATGGTTAATATTACTCTCATTTTTGGGTTGCTATGTGTTTTTCCCTCACGAGGACAGTCATTCTCTCGAATTTCTTCAAGCATGAATTTGTTTTTGGTGAAGCCAGTGTGTGGGAGGAGGGACCCACGCTTTTCTAGGTGATTGAGTCTGTTTTGGCCACGTTAGGCCCAAAACGTCCCTCGAAAATTGAATTTGTTGTTAGGGTTTGTTCTCACCCTTCGTGGAATTTTTTTTTGGTTTCCAAACTGTTTTTCCCCAATCCAGAACTATGTATCTTGCTCTGAATTCCCCTTCTATTCTGATTTAGAATGTTTTTGGAGTGGAAATGGGGTCTGAGGTAGCTTGAGAAACCTAGTGGAAGAAGGAACCTCATAGACAGAGCTAGAGGGTTGGATGTCTTCTTTCCACATCCTCCATAGAACTGGAAGGGAAGGCATGGCATGAGGGACTATGTAGCAGAGAAGGGGATGCTTCCTTGTGTTGGGTGTGTAGATGTTTAGAAGTCAGGATAGACCTGGTGTAGGTGTCCATGGCTCTTTGATTGAGCTCACCAGCTTACAAATTATCCTTTCTATCTCATGTATAGCATAATAAACCCAATTGTGTTGGCTTAGCTGAGTTTTGTGTACCCTTGGCTACATGTGAGGCTGCTAGTGTTCTCCTTTTTCCTTGTGGAAATCATGACGAGGTCGGGGGTGGTAGTGTTGCTGAGAGATTGATGAGAACGTTGGCCTTTGGTTTGGTGGAATGTTGCAGCGATGTAGCTGGTTACAAGACAAGCTTATTCTAAGATAAGTATTCTTGTGTTTAAATCCTTGCAACTATGTTTGTTTTATAAATCAATATGAACATGTTAAATGTTGTGAATGAATTAACTGCTTCCGATGTTTGATAATAATTTATGCATATTTGTATGCTTTTATTTCGTTGCATTTTATATTGTGTTCATGGGGCTTAGTTTTCCTAGAATAACTAGCAGTTATGTTAGTCATGCCCTCTCCACCAAGTATAGGGATGGGGATGTGACAAAAGTGGTGCAGGCCCAGGTGGAGGACTCGGTTTCTTCGGTTCGCAGAAGTGCCAACAGAGTTTGTCACTATTGTATCTTTGATTTATTAATAGAAATATCTTTTCCTTTCCAATTCATGTGCATTTTGAATATGAATATTGAATCCATGGATGCATTGAATTGCTTATACATGGTTGATTATATATGCTAGGATAGATCTAACACATTTATATATATCATGCTTATGAAATGTCCCAAAAAATCGAAAATAAATAAATTATTAGGCTAGTAAATACTACCTATATGGAACATTATTTGTCTTGCAAAAATATATCGTACACTTGGGGCTTTAATGCCCAAGAAGCATGATTGCTTGCAATGGTGCCCAAGCCCATGGTGCGACTGTGTAAAACTTGACTACGATAATGACATTACTATGTAAATAGATATATTGTGTGGTTATGAAAATGGCAATGGTTAATGTGCTTACTGTGTATGTGTTGGATTATTGTCGTGCTATTTGTATCTCTATGGGTTAAATATGTGGCAGTAGCCTTTGTTTATTGAATGTGTATAAATGATTGGATTAGATCTTCATTGTAAATATTTGACAACGTTGGGTTGAGGCCATGCTGGGTATGGCATGGGACCTCCCACAACTACTATGATAGCTTGATTTTTTCAATCATTTACTCTGTTGATTTAATTAATGAATTAAGCAATGTAGAGAAACCTTGAGTATGAACCCATGATGACTCTTGTAGGTGAAGTCGTTCGCAGTGTTATTTTGTTGTTAAATTACATGTTGTGTAATTTATTTTATAGTCATGGCTTATGTGGATGATCCGCATAGCTTTAGATGGTTTTTTTATTTTTTAATATTTCATTGGTTTAGACTATTATGTGGATTATATGTGAGCCATCAATGCAAGCCCGCGATGGCCTTTGTTGCGGTAGATAGACTTTTAAATGGACTATGTAATAATTATTTTAGCCGAGGCTGCGCTTACAGCATTCGACGGAAACTAAGGTCTCACGACCTCGTTGTCGCATATTGGTTTGTTTATTAATATTATTGTGGTTATTAATGTATCATGCATATGATGTATGTATAGCGTGGCCTTGGCAAACATTATACACACGATTTGTGGTTGATGTAATGAGTTGTATTTTTAATTATGTGTGAGTTGGGATTGCATGCCCCCAGGATTCAATTCTTGTTCCCATCATGATTATTTCGAACTATTAGATATTTTGATGTGGTTTATTAAAATAGAAAAGATTCATGTGTATGCTTTTATCTGGTTTTTAATTCATTATATGGGATGACTTGTAGAGTTACGTAATTTCGTTACGGTTTATGTGTATATATTTTGGTTGTTTTTATAAAGGCCCGCGACTTGGGTTTGTGAACCCATAGGGGTCAATATTGTGACCTATGTTTAAAATTCCACAGTTCTTTAATTTGTTTTTAAATGTTTTACTTGGTTAATTTATATTTAATAGTTATGAGTGAATTAGTGTAGGAACAAAGATGAAATATTGGACAAAAAGAATGGTCACGATCCCTCTTGTTTATTTATTTACGATGATGTTTATTTGATGGAATGATTTAGTAGTTAACATGTACTAATGGTGTAGACCTTGAAAGGTCTTAATGGTTTATTTATCTTAGATTTTAATGTAGAATACTTATAGATAGTATTTTGATTTTCTTATGTTTGATGTCTATATATGTTTATATATATACACAGTAGTTCAGTTTGTAGATAGTACCTTAGGTTATATAGATTGTAAGTTATACATCAATGCATTTAGAGCCTACTTCTAAGATTAATCTATTTAAATCTATAACATGTCTCTAGTGACAAGTGGAATATGTCAGTAGAGTATATAAGGACTAAGTGAACAATGATAGCACGTCTGAAATAATCTAGTTTGTACATAACCGAGTTTTATGAATAATACTACTATAGAAATTAACCTAGGGTGTAGAACCCTTGATGGACATTAGTAAATAAATTGAAATTGTAAAAATAAACCAATAATTAAACCCTCGATAACCTACATAAGAAATCACTTACAGCCTAGGGTCAATATTTTAAGATGTAAACCCTAGCATTTTTAAACATAGAAACATATACATTGGGTTAGGAAATGAAAGGTAATAATTTACCTAGCATAGGTAGCATTTATTCTAGGAAAATAGAATAGACATTCTAGGGATTCATACGTGTAGCTTAAATCTCTCTAAATGGCTGAGCCTACACACTCAAATAACCAACATTAACAATTAAAGATAGAACTGGCCTCTATTTTTTATGAATAAATCACTTGGGAACTACCACGTTCCACCCAACCATGATAAAAAATAGTTCCTCTTTTAAATCCATATCCCCCCGAGATGGACTCCAACATGCAAGCAGCTTAGAGCTCCTAACGTAGGGTTTCCTATGTTGTATATCAGATCTGAATCCGTTCTCCTTTTTTCCTTCCACGAAAAATGTTCTCCAAGAATTACTTGAGAGAAAATAGGAAGAAAACGAATCCTCTAATTATAGATCAGAACCCCAATCCTTTCATTGGCTTGAGTCTTTATAGAGAGACTTTTCAGTCAAAGGGATAGTTAAATAAGGAAACCTTGGTTTCTTGATCTAACCATTTTCAATTAATTTGGGTAATTATTAATATTTTAACTTAGGAACTTTATACTAGTTCCTAATTAGAATTTTTCATGTTTTGGACTATTTATTATCTTTACATAATAAATAATAATTGGATGGATCTTTTCATTCTCTTTCATCATTAATACTATAATTATATTCAACTCTTTATACATGCCATGTATAAAGTACATAGTAATATAAAACTTGTTAACATTTGTCTTTGGGCATATACCACGATCCCTAGACTTAATAACACTTCTTCATTAAGGTCAAGTAGGTAGATGGTTTAGGTCTACTAGGCTAGGCAACTCTAAACATCCTTGCATGTTGGATTTCCCTCATATAACGTGGTAGTTATTCAGTACTTTGATGAGAATATAGAAATTTGAAATTTCATTTAATCACTTATAAATAAGTATGATGTGATTAATATTTTTCTTGAGTCGTTTTCACTCCAAAGTTTATTAAATTCTTTTTAGTAACCCCTAGCGCTTACCAGAGCCCATACTCAATGCTTTAACAGGAATTACAATTTAGTGCAATTCCAGAGGTCTTTTGTCAACACTAATGCTAATATGTACTTGTATGATACACCTAGGGATACAATGGCCAAGCATCTGATGCTCCACAGCTTATGCTCAACATCAACATGAAAGGCTCCAGGGCTTATGTCCAACACTTCCAATTATCTTTTTTGTGCGTTCGAGAGCTTCTCGCTCAACACAAAGGTAAGCACTCATGCTCGAGGGCTTCTCACTCAACAAAAATCATCAATCACTCAAGTGCTCCGAAGCTTCTCACTCAGCCAAAATCATCAATCACTCAAGTGCTCCAGGGTTTCCCGCTCAACACAAACATCAAGCACTCAAGTGATCTAGAGCTTCCCGCTCAACACAAATTATCTCATCAATCATGTGCTTCAGCATCCACACCCAACACCAACAAGCATATATATATATATATCATTAATAATTGGATTACACCCAATATATAAAACAAATCATTATGTTCATCTGCAGTGGGGTCTTTGACCCAATATAAAAATAAAACATCAAGATAATCATCATAATCAATAGGCACATGTCTATAAGTGTTAGGTCCAAAATTCGAGATATTACAGCTTGCTTTGTTTGTTGTTATTGAAGGAAAATTATAATTGCAATTGCATTGGAAAATATCAATGAGGATTTACTTCAACTGTCTGAAATAAGGTACGATTCGATATCCCTTAGTGTTAGATTTGCTTATTGTTCTTGCATATTGGGAAGTATTTATTTTTGGTGTCATAGAGTCTGTTGTGGTACCCCCATGACGCATATTGGGAAAGATTGATTTTTAATGCCATAGTGTCTATTGTGGTACCCCCAAGCCATAGGATGTTTCTCTCCGTAAAACAGGGACTTTTGGTTTCCAGGTAAAATGATGAAATGTTTATTGGTAGAATAGGCTAGCAATGTCATGAGCATTTTTTTTGTTTAAATTTCTAAGAGATTTATTATTTGCAGTGTTGGTTGAGGCAAAGTTGTTTGATAATTTTGTTGGACATAGTTGCATCTGTGGAATGGGTAGAATTGGAAAGAAAAGATGTATGTATCTCTGCTGCCAATCTCTGCATTTTTCCTCTACATAATTAGTTGGAAGTCAATGAATGGTTGTCGTAGTTTTAAATTTTGTATCATTTGATACTTCTGAAATTGTATTTCCAGAAATAAAATTATTTCCCTTATAATGCTATGCCAACCTCTTTGTTAAATAAACATCATCTTAAGAAATGTCTCTAGAGCTAAGAATTAATTCTACAAGTTTGTTATGCCCGTATATGAATCAACAGCTCATAATATTTGCTTCTACATGCAAATTTAAGCATCATCATCATCATCATTTTTTTTCTTATGAAAATGCATACTAGATGTCCTTTCAAAAGAGAATATGCATCTTATCAAGATTGAACGATAGTTTTGAGTTCAAAGATATGCATCTTCAGTTATCTAATAACTATAGTAGAGATGCTCTTGCCAATAGTGTTAATAGAAACCAATATGTGTTTCCTTCTATCTATTGAGAGAACCTATGATAACTTTCGTCACCTCATGGAGTTGATTCTCTATGCCCAAACTTGTCATAAGTAGCTCGAAAGGAGTGTTTAGATGAGGTCTTCCTTGATAAATAAAATGATTTTTCTCAATCTGTATTTAGGTGCAAGAAAACATTAGGTTCAAGCAATTGTATACACTTTGGGTATATTGCTTATAGGAATCAAATGATGTTGAAATCCCTTACCTCCATTCTCTTAGTTGGGTCTTTTAATCCCATTTCTAAAATGCCATGCATGTGAAAAATCTTGTAGATATGGATTATGGTAGTCAGTGTCCACAAGATGTTGAGAACCACGGGGCTAGGATTTAACTCCTCATTTTTTTGTACTAAATATAAACGTGGTGAGTGTGCATATAAAACCTGGTAGTCATTTACAATTTTCTTTTCAATGGTTTCATGGTAGCTTAATTGAGTGTTTATTAGACCCTCAATCAAGGGTTTAATAAAGCCTTAATCAAGCTACTGTTAAAACCTCAATCGACGGATTTGAATACCTCGATCACGGGATTTGAATACCTTGATCAAGCTCAAGACATTGTTTGAGGGCCTAAAAATAGAGGATTATCCCTCTTACAGGAAAATCAATTTTTCTTTGTGCCTTCTAGAGGTGTAAACCTTGTCAATCGTGGCACATAACTGAGCAGAGTTCATACCGATAGATTCATCACTGAATCCTCTATCCATTGAGGTATCATGCATGAATTTTGGCATTCATATGGGTTTTTTTCTTTAATTCAATCTAAAACTTACACTTAGAAAATGTGACAACAACTTAGAAGCATCTCAAAGAAAAATCCTCATGGTAAAAACTACACATCCAAAAATTTCTTAAAAATGCAGAACCCACACATCGACACGTCCTCTTCAAAAGGGTATCTTTGGTTTTTCAATTTTTGAAAACGGTGAAAAAAAATATCGGATGGACACACATGTGTATAAAATGATGTTGAAATCAGATGTGGTCACTTTCGAAAAATAATAAATAATTGTGTATTGCGAAATAAACTAACAAAAAATGCAAGCCACAGTGCATTTTGTGTACATCATGCATATATATATATATATATTATTAATGTAAGATTGAATTATTGGGGTGGGACACGAGGCACTTATTAACTTCTTCAAATTTTTAAGATCACAAAGTTCATTAAATGCAAAATTTCACACATTAAATGAAATCGGATTATTTTAAAAAAAAAATCATTGGGAAGCGAACATAATATTCTACAATTTGTTTTTTTACTACAAGTCGAAATTCACATGGCATATATGCATTTTGAGGGCTTCTATCTAGCACATGAGTAAAAAAACAGGTTTTCATTGGCAAATTTGGCCAAAAAGTGTTACACACCTTCATGGAATCACCTAATGGCAACCTGAAAAAACGATATCTATGTGGATCGACCAATTGGAGTCGCCAAAAATGTAGCACGGTTTCTAGATCTAGGTTTTCCTCGTGAGAGTGAAAAAATTACATTTGGGGCTCATTCTTGGGAATTGCAAATTTGAAACCAATGCCATGTACTATGTTGTAGTGATTTGTACCCGATTTCTACACCAACCACCTCCCAACAAATCTATGGAGATGCATTTTTCCTTGTTGATTCTTCTAACCTTCTTGTTCATTTTAATATGTTATTAAACAACACCATTCAACTACAGAGTTTGCATTCCAAATATGAATATTCCTTATGAATACCAAATCCTCTCCACATAGTTTTGATGCATGCATCAATGCCATCACATTTATTCATTTATTCAAAATTGTTAGCTGTGGGGCCTTGAATAAATTTTACTCAAGTTTAAATCCTTATCCATGATCTTTAATATCTCAGAGTCATATTATGAAAGCTTTTAATCTAGGGTTTATGTCCTCCATAACTCCTTGTCATGTGAGTGCATCCCTCTATTTAGAAGAATCATATCATTCTTGTGCCACAATTCCTTACTCCCTCTCACTTTCTTATTTTTCTTTCAAATGACCATTCACAATGCTACACTCTCCACATATATCAGAGTTTGAGATTTGGCATATGAGGATTAAGGAGCTGCCATAGAGAAATTTGAAGCATATCTACTATAAACAAATCTCCTTAGATAAAATATAGTTCATGTTTTATTGTATTTACATTAGAATAAAAGTTGAGCATTTCTTTTTCCTCCTAAAATATGCTATTTGAATGTTATGTGTATTCAATACATGATTGAATTATTTTAATGATTTCATAGTTCTTATGACTTGATGTATTTTTCTATATATTTGTCCCATTGCTTTCATAATCATTCTCACTAATAGAAGATTTTGGTACATAATTGTATCACCAAGGAATAAGATAAAATAATTAACACATATTGATCAAACATGGCATCCCACACCATTATTCAATAAGATATTATCATAGACAAACAACTAGAACAAAGTACACATTTTAGTCACTTTCCTAATTTGAACAACTAACTATTAAAAATTAAGACTGAAAAAATAAGGTTGTATTCATGGATCACCATAAGTTATTGCACATATTATATTCACGTTCTTAAAGTGAAAAAAGATTTAAGGTAAAAAAAAACTACAAAATGCCACTATTCTTTCAAACTTTGAACCCTTTGTCCAACAAACAAATAAATGAATTCACTACAAAGTTATAATACTAATATATATCAGAAATCCACTAAGTCTACAAACTCTGAATCTTTTGTCAAACAGATAAATAATGAATGCACTACAAAGTTCTAAATGAATGCACTACAAAGTTCTAATACTAGTATCTCTGAAAGTAAGCCTACAAACTATGAATCTTTTGTCAAACAAATAAATAATGATTGCACTACATAGTTCGAATACTAATATATCTGTTTAGTACATGCCAAAAAAAAGTTGTATCTTTTGTTAAACAAATAAATAATGAATCTGGTATATCTGTTTAGTACATGCCAAAACAAAGTTCTAATATTCCAATTTTACAAAGTTCTATTAACAGTATATCTGTTTAGGACATGCAATTTAAAAAATTCCAATTCTAATCAGTTCAAAAAAGCATTATATCTATTTTGTATATACAAAACAAAGTTCTAATCCTACCAGGATAATGGAAAACAAAGTTGCAATGCTAACCTGTAACAAAGTTCCAATCCTAACCTAACCAAGACAATAGAAAATAATAACAAAGTTCCAATCCTAACCAAGATAATAGAATACAATGTTGCAATGCAAACCTGTAAATTTATATAGTACATGCCAAACAAATTTTCAATACTAACCGGGATATCACAGTTAAACTCTTCAGGTTGAAATCGAAGGGGAAAACAGAGTTGAGAGTGCAGAACTAATGCTGCTTATATGAGGCTAGATGTTTATAGAGGCTAGATGTTTATGTTAAAACAGAGTTGAGAGTGCAGAACTAATGCTGCTTGAGACTACGGCTAGTCACTCTTGGATGTTATGGGGTACCCTTGAGGAAGTTATTACATTTCATGCCCATATTACTTTTCATACTGTTACTGTCTAGAGCAGGATTCTAACAAACTGTTCTGTGAAGTTTCAAAGAGGCCTTGGCATAGCTTTGTTCCTATAGTACGATACACTATAGAGAAGAAGAAAGTAAGAATTAAAAGATTATATTAATCTGTTAAAAACAAATCAATATTTGAAACCCAGCACAAGGCCCTATCATCATAGACCACATTTTTATATTCAGAAAGGTACCGCCATGAGGTTGTACCATGAGGAGGTTGTATGGATACTCCAAGAAAATTGAAATTTGAAACAATAGATAAAAAGTCTTGCAAGTCTCAGGGTTAGTTCAATTGTTTGACCCTACTACTAACATGGTGTTGTAAGTAATATGGTATGTTGTGCAGTTCCTAGTTGGCACAATAAGTTTACACTTGCACCATGAAGTGAAGTGTTTATGATATTTTTGAGTAGTTATTTACAAATAAAAGAAGAGATAAAAGTTCTTGTATATATGTTAAATTTTAAAGTTAAATAACTAGTATAGATTTGTTCTAAATATGGAATTATCAAGAACCAGGAGGGATCCAATTCCTTGATGTGTAATTTTTTTGCTTGATAGATCCGCTTTTAAGATGGATCTTTGCTGGTTTAATTTTTTATTTATTTTATGAGCAACATGGATTTTTTTAACAACTTTTCATTTGGTTTTAATTTTTTTATTTTACGAGCTAGCACAGTCTCGGAGTCTCCCCACATTCCAATCTGTATATTCTCCATTATTATATTATATTTTGAAATTTAAAAAATATTTTGTGTAGATAGAAGTTATCTTGAGGTAAGAGGTTCCAATCTGGATATCCTTCATTATTATGTTATATTTTGAAAAGGTTTTTGTTTACATGCTTTTGAAGGTTACTTGTAATCAATGTTTGGTTTAGGGTTTTTAATTGAAAGTAGTTTTGAGTTTATTTGATTATATAGAGTCTAATCCTAATATTATTTTTATTGTCATGTAGTTTAATTGTGTAGGGGGATTTCTCAATCTTTCTATTTACTATTTTTTTTGGAGACATGCTTAATTTCTATTTGAAATATTAAAACACATTATAAGAGAGACATATATTTAAGGTGTTTCACTCAAGATAGACTAGTCCACACAGAAACTGTCACTTCTTTATTATAATATCCAACAAAATGAAAGAATACAACCTGCAACAACCTTACTGCACTTTTAAAACATTTTTAATATAAATATTATAACATCATTTATTATTTACTATCAACACAATGATTTTAAGGATAATTCTTTTCAAGGATAAGTGTTTTCCTCAATCGCAAGTTTAGAGGATGCGGAAGGAAAATTAATTCATATTCAAAGGATTTTTAAGTTGAAATTTTTTTATGTATTAGTTCAGAGGATTTGTATTAGGTGTGAGATGTCATGAGAGTTAGAGGTACAAAGTACGAATACACATGATTTCAGTGGTGGCATATATTTCGTCATCAATATGACGAACCGCCAAACATTATATTCCTTCCTTGAAAATTTTGGATTTAAATTTGTGAAGTTACCTTATATATCGATGATCAATTATGGATGGAGAATACTATAGAATTAAATTGAACGACGATCAATATTGGATGGAGAATTCGAATGTAGTTTATGTAGAATTCCATTTTATTCCACCACGTAGGCTTACCATAATTATACTATCATTTTCTTTATTATGTAGATATTAAAAACAATTTTACTTACAGGTCTTACTCTGAAAAATGTTGTAAATTAATGTTATTTATAATTTCAAGATACTTAACTGATTATTTAACCCTTCTCTTATACTATCATTTTCTTTATTATGTATATATTAAAAACAATTTTACTTACAGGTTTTACTCTTTCAAAAATGTTCTAAACAGTTGTAATTTAATGTTATTTATAATTTCAAGATACTTAACTGATTATTTAACCCTTCTTTATATAGAATTTTCCATGCCTAATTCATGTTTAACTTGTGTTAACTTGAATATTTGCCAGAAAATTATATTGATTTCATTTTTATCTGGTTAAACATTTTTTCGATTTCCATTCTTAAGTTGACTTATCCAATAACTTTAAATTAAAAAAGTTAAAACATTATTTCCACAACCATGTGATAAATTCTAACCAATCAAAAAACTAATATATTCAGGAACAAATATTCTTAAAAATAATATATTCACAAACAACTATTCTTAAAAGCATCTTTTTAGCATTATTTTTAACGAAATAAGATACATACTAGACTTGGGTAGAGTATTATGTTGATATTTAGTTAGTACATGAAAGTATTCTTTATTTTGGACACGTTTTGTCCTCTTAATGAGTGATATCCTTCTTAAATATTCATGAATTCAGACAAATTGTCATCGGAGAAAACAACCAATTATGTGTGAAAGATAAAGAACATTATCAATTTGAAAGATGGGAAAGGTAGCAAGTGTGACAAAAATAAATATTTGAAATGTGCAATTTGACATTGTCAATTTAAAGTAGTACTTAATTATGTCCATGACATCATGTTATCATTTTCCACATATTAGTCGACCAGCACAAAATTCAAAAAAACAGATTTTCAGTTTAAAAGGTGTAACATTTTTTGAATGGAAAGAATTTTTCCTAAAATTTGGACCAGGGAAACGAGGCAACATTTGTATGCCCTCCCCTACTGGATTGTAGGCTGTGCATTGAAAATTCAGTGTTAGTCATGCCAGGCCCACAACCAGGTCGAGTTCCACTATGGAAAAATAAGCAACAGTCCAACTGTCCCACTACTATGGCTAAACATGGGCTTCTCGGCATTCTCAACAATAGATCACTAAAGATTCGGCACTAATAGTAATAATTGTGTAATTAACACTACCATCCTAAGCCATGATCATGAGATCACCCACTGAATCACCACAATCATTTGTGCTAGTTTGCATAAGCCTTCTTTGATAAGCATTTGACATCCATGAAGGAAAATCGTCGATCACCAGTCCATGATGTGAATGAAAACCATCCTCAAAATGAACATGGCGCTCTCCCATAAACTCCGATGACATGAAACGATAATGGACATAAGTTGTTTGACAATTATCGTAACTCACACGAGTTTTCTTCAATGAAATAAATAACTTACTTTCAAGCCCTGACCTATTACACAAACTGTTGGCCAAAGGGAAAATCTCGAGGCTTATGTTTGGCTTCTTTATACTCTCTAGATAGGTCTCTTGATTAATGAGGGTTACACTAACACAAGTCTACATATAGTCTGCCATGTTTCATTTCAAAAGACTTTGAATTATATCCTTTCATCCTCGAGATGCATTTTCTTACAAGATCCAAAGTTCTATTGTAATCATCAAGAGCTCATCTTTGCATCATGCTAAATATAGACCAATCCATACATTTGATTGAAGCCAACGATCTTTTTCCTTTATTCAATCTCTCTTCCATGGCATTTGTTGAAGCATTGCACACTTTAAATCGCCCAAGATTATATAAGTAATTCCTCTTTCGTGGCCCCTTGGATAAAGGAAAAATCCTTATTCAATCTTTATGCTCGACATACAGGGACAACTATTAATTGTACACAACAATCAAACCCACTCGACAATTTCCAACAGGACATCACGTTGTTTAATTCTAAAGGAAACAATAGCCAATGCTTCTTCTACAGAGAGACTGGGTTGCACAGTTGCACTTCATAGCCCATAATTGTTCCAAAGAACTATAACATCAACAATTATACAAATTTTGAATAACTTGAATAAATAGGATTCCGAATCACGTGTTCCTTATTAGAGTATTTATTTTCTTGTAATGCTAGTGGAGGAAGATGCTATGGTGATAGTCCATATGATGAATATTGAATTTGGATTCATGGTGATTTTCGCTTCTGGAAATGCTATGGTAAGGTTCTCCAACACTTGTCTTGACCATTTTGTCTTTTCTGGTCTCTATCTATGATATGTTCTCTTATGTTCTCTTACTCAATTGTTTCTGTCGTTCCGAAAGGAACCTTGGTGGAATTTAAGATAGGTTTAGAGGTGTTGGCAAGTAAAGAAATTATCTTTAAAATTGATCCATTATTTTCCTTGCTTATCTCATATATTAATTCTAATCATCTTGTTCTAGTGTATCTCATATATTAATTCTAATCATCTTGTTCTAGTGTATTATGTTATACTCTTTGTTGTCTTTAGCATATTAGTCATTGATGCATTGTAATTTATTCAGGAAGAAGTTGTTGTATGAGGATTCATATATATCCATGCACAATATGGATTAACTAGTCAAGCATGTATATCATTATTTGCATAGTGCAGTGTAACTAATAGATCCAATGGAAAGGCTGGAGGATATGTCTCTTGAGTCTTCCGTTGATGCCCTACTGTAGAGATCAACATCCATGAAATACTGAAATCTCCAACATGGGTCATCATCATCTCATCCAATGAAATGTTTGAAGGTTTGAGATCATAATGAACAATTACGGAAGAGGAGTGATGGTGGAGATATGCCAATCCATGGGACAAATCCTTAAGATTGCTCAACCCTCTTTTCAAATGCAATGTTAAATTAGTTTCAATGCAATGCAAATGCTTATTAATGCTTCCCTAAGACATGAAATCCATAAGCCTATATTTGACCTGAAAACTTGAGTATACTACAATTGATCTCACCAGATTCCGATTTTGGACTAGGACCAACGTCTCACATTATTTTATAAGAGTCTTTGTACAGCACCTCTTGATCTCATGGAGTGTATAAGGGTGATTACAAACTAATGATGGTTTCTTTTTGCAAGTTAGACACAACCTAATTAAAAAATAGGCATCATTCAGCTTACATGGGTATCTTGACATACATATGCAATGAATATTGCTTCGAGTAAAGAATACAAAACATAGGAAATTGAATCACCTTTCTAAATATATATATATTTTTTTAATTGAGAATGTTGATAGCTAACTCAATTTTGAATTTTTCTAACATTCATATTTTATTTTTTCTGCAAATGACAAGGTGTATATTGATGTTAGCCCAACCTTCTAATACTAAATTTTACAAATATGTAGAATAACAAATAGTACAATTGCAACCCTATTTTTTCAAAACAAAATTAGTAATTTTAAATATTTTTTAAAATTATGTAACTTAGTAGCCCTCAAATTTATTATGCAATTG
Source organism: Pseudotsuga menziesii (assembly GCA_001517045.1). NCBI lineage: Eukaryota > Viridiplantae > Streptophyta > Pinopsida > Pinales > Pinaceae > Pseudotsuga > Pseudotsuga menziesii. The sequence goes on along the minus strand of LPNX010353371.1, from coordinate 83,075 downwards.
TAAGTGCATTTTTAAATATCTTAATGTAATAATGATGAATTCTATTTTCTTATAGTATGTACAATTCAATGTTTAGTAGTGGGTCATATTTTGTTTTATAAAATGGTTGAGAAAAGAAAAAGTTAAGACATAAACAAGATGAACTTTGCATCTAAAAGATGCACCACCTTCATAAACTCACCGATAAATTTGATAGAAATGATTGTGTCATTATCAAATGTGCCTTTATACACGGACCATGGCATTGAACTTTCGTTGGTCTTTAAAATAGAATTCCATTGCTGAGTTACTTACCTAGTTACTTATGTGGCTATGTCTCGTTCTAGAGATGGCATCTTATCGTCTGTTTTTTCATAATTTTCCTTCATATATTGTAATTATGATCCTAGGGTAATCAGTTAGAAATGCTCCACTCTTTTTTTGACACAGCAATTATTGTGTGTCCAGCGGTAGTAACTTCTGTAGATATAAAGAACTTTTCTGTCAATATCTCGATAAGCATATTTTGTTGGCATCAATAGTTGCATAGTTTTGTTGGGTTATGTATTTTGATATTGATTGTCAATAACTATAGTGACTTTTTTAATTCGTAACACTAATGCTTTTATCAATATAGGTAAGGTTTAAAATTTTATAGTATAAAATTGTAGGTATGGATGTAATATCTCGAATTTTGGACTAACACTTATAGGCATGTGCCTATTGATTATGATGTTGAATTAATTATTTGTTTTGATATATTGGGTACAAGACACCATTCCATATGAACATGAGGATGTGTTTTACATACCGGGTGTAATCCAATTGTTGATTATATGTATATGCTTGTTTGTGTTGGGCATGGACCCTGAAGCACATGATTGATGAGATGTTTTGTGTTGAGCGAGGAGTTCTAGAGAACATGGGTAATTAATGTTTTGTGTTGGTGGAGGAGCTCTAGAGCACATGAGTACTTACATTTTTGTTGAGCGAGAAGCTCTAAAACACATGAAAAGATAAAATTTGGAAGTGTTGGGAATAATCCATGGAGCCTTCCATGTTGATGTTGAAAATAAGATTTGGAGCATCGGATCCTTGACCATTGTATCTCTAGGTGTATCATATAAGTACATCATAGCATTAGTGTTGAGCTACATCCTAGCATTAGTGTTGAACGAAGAGCTCTCAAATTGCACTAAGTCTATAACTCTTTGTTAAAGGGTTGAGTATGGGTTGTGGTAAACGCTAGGGGTTACTGAAAAGAATTTAATAACTTCCGAGTGAAAACCACTCGATGAAAATATTGATCTCATCATACTTACTTATAAGTGCTTAGATGAAATTTTGAATTTATGTATTCTCGTCAAGTACTGAAGAACTACCACATTATATGAGGGAAATCCAACATGCAAGGATGTTTAGAGTTTCCTAGCCTAGTAGACCTAATCGTCTACCTATTTGACCTTAATGAAGAAGTGTCATTAAGCCTAGGGATCACACTATATTATGCCTCAAAGACAAATGTTAACATGTTTTACATTATTATGTATTTTATACATGGGATGTATAAAGAATAAATATAATAATAATATTAATGATGAAAGAAAGAAAGAAAATTTTCATCCATTATTATTTATTATTTAAAGATAATAAATAGGCCAATATCTACAAAAGTGTAATTGGAAACTAGTTGAAAGTTCATAAGTTAAAAATATTAAAAATTATCCAAAGTAATAAAAAAGGGTAAATCAAGAAACCAAGGTTTCTTGATTTAACCATCCCTTTGACTGAAAAGTTTGTCTATAAATACTCAAGAGAAGGAAAGGCTTGGGGTTCTAATCTATCATTAGGAGGAGTGTTTTTCTCCCTCATTTGCTCTCAAGCAAAATTCTTGGAGAACATTCTCCTAGAAGGAAAAAGGAGAACTCGTCCATACCTCATATACGAGATAGGAAGCCCTACCTCATGAGCTCTAAGCTACTTGCATGTTGGAGTCCATCTCAGGGGGATCCAGATTTAAACCACGAATGGTTCTGCATCATGTTTGGGTGGAACGTGGTAGTTCCCAAGTGATTTGGTCATCAAAACAAAGATCAAGTATTCATTTAAATTGTTAATGCTAGTTATTTGAGTGTGAATGTTCAACCATTGAAAGAGATTCAAGTTATAGGTATGAAGCCCTAGACTTCCTATTCCATTTTTCCATAATAAATGTTGGCTATGTTAGGAAAATGATTTCCTTGTTTTTCCTAACCCTATGTATTTGTTTCTGTCTTTAAAATATGCTAGGGTTTGCATTTTTAAATACTAACCCTATGTTGTAAGTGATTTTCTATACGAGATCTATTCACGGTTTAGTTATCATTTTGCTTCTGCAACTTTAATTCATTTATAAATGTTTACCAAGGGTTCTGGACCCTAGTTTAAAATTCTTCTATTAGTTTTAGTGTTGCAACTAGTATTATTTCAGATCTATTACATATCTGAGATCTATTACTTATATGCTCTTAATTTGATTTAATAAGGCGATAGGTGGAAGAAGGATTTAATAAGACTAGAATAGGTCTTCAAGAATATTATAAATGGGCTCCTAAAATGGGTTGAGGTCCACAATTTAATTATTTCAAACTAGGTATTATTTCATATCTATTACTTATCTACTCTTTTGGTCTTTATACTCTACTAACATATTCCATTTGTGAGTAGAGGCATGTCTTAGATTTAAATAAACTAGTTCAGAGGTAAATTACTATATATATAAGTATAAAATTACATCCTAGATAATCTAAGATATTATCTACAAACTGAATTACTATATATATATATATATATATATACAACAAAAGAATTAAATAGAATTATGAATATAATCAACTAAGTATAGACTATAAGTACTTCTAAGATAAATAAACCAGTAAAGACCTTCCAAGGTCTTCATATTTAAATACAATCTAAAGTATTAAATCATTCCATTAAAACTAACATCATCATAAACAACAAACAGAGTAAGTATCGTGACCATTCTTTGGTCCAAGATCAAATCTGTTTTCACTATTTAAAATCCACAGTCCTAATATATAAAGCCACATAATCAAACATATCTCATAAAAATCAAATAGTCCCATTTAATATTTCTCACGGCCATAGTATAACAATTAAAACTATGTAAATTACAGCGATATACAGGAACCGTTTCTTTATTCAAACCATAACGAAAATCTCTACAGAGTCCAAGTAAATATACATGGGAGGGCAAGAATCAAATCATGTTGGCATATAAGCCCCAAAATGTAACCCTCCATTTAATTACATGCTCCTTACACCAACCACAACCAGGATTTGAAGCCTGTGGAGTTAGTGTTTACAATAATCAAGGCCATGATATACACAAAAGGTATGCAGGCTTTAATAATAAAATACATTCGCTACAACAAGGTCAGAAGACCCTAGGTTCTGCACCCACATTGTAAGCATGGCCACGAACACAAATAACTAAATACACAGTCTATTAAAAGTCAACCTACGGCGACGATCTCTATTGTGGTTTTCACCTATGGCTCTTCCAATTTCCACATGCTTATTAATAAAATGAAATAGTTAGAATTGCAACCAACCAATCTATCACAACAACCATAGGAAGGGCTCATGCCATGCACAGCATGGCCATCAACCCATACATAATCAAGTTTTACATCTCAGGAATAAATACAAGAAAATATACACAAAGCATCCACACAGGAAAATGCCTCATATAAAACAAGCTTATTAAACATCTATCACAGCATAAAATATTACACTGAGTCTAGTCTATTAACCATTTCCAAAAACACAGGAGATATATTATTTACATAGTCACCATTAAAGTCTGAAATCAAGTAACGACACAAACACGACAATGTATAACCCTAAGAACAACGTAGTAAACAAAAATTATGACATCATAAATAAAATATAGTAATTTCCATAAACAAAAGTGAGATGATAGAACGTAAGAACAGATTACGACCAAATAGTGGTACATTCAGTGTACGTTATATTTTGCAAGTTCAATAATGTTCTGCATAGGTAGTTTTTACTAGCCTAATAAATAAAAAATATTTTCAATTTTTTCGAACATTACAACTGGTATGAGAGCCTAGTTTCAAAACTAAGAGACCTATGGACACACTAAGCATTTACCACAAAGAAAATAAAGTATGTTATTAAAATTGTTACTAACAAAAAAAAATTGTGTTATCTAAAATTTTTGAAATTTCAGGAAACTTTTACCGAACAATTTAGTTTATGAATAATAAGGAAGATAACAACCGACAAGGAAAGATGAACACCCCCACCCTAGAAGAAGAACTGGTGGTGGAGCTGAATTCTCATATTTTGAATACTATACATAGTCTTCAAGTAGAATTGCGAAGTCTTAAAGAAGACACTCTAAATGAAAGAAAAGAACATGAAGCTATATATGAAGCATTACCAAGAAATATTATGGGAGGAATCCCACGGGGTAAACCTACTGAGTCCACAAACAATTCCAAAAGAGAACCTTACCGTAAATGGGCCAATAGCCGAAAAGAAGAAGAAAAAGAGGAACATACCCTTGAAGCACCAAAAGGAGATCATTACATTCTTTCGAGTGCTGACTCTCTTTCTCCCCGAAGAAAGAAACAAATAAGAAATGACAGTCTTGAGGGGGAGTTTAAAAAAATAAGAGCCCCGACCTATGAAGGTGAAGTAAACACTAGGGAGAAGGCTGAAGAGTAGTTGTTGGGCATGAGAAAATATTTCCAGGTTCATAACTACTCAAAGGAGATGAAGGCTCGTCTTGCCATCTATAACTTGAATGGAAAGGGAGCAAGGTGGTTTAGAGGTTTAAAACACACCAGGAAAGATGAGTTAAGAGAAATACGTTGGGATAACTGTCGAAAACACTAAAAGAGAAGTATATGTCGAAAAGTTTATTTGACTGAAAGGTGAAAGAGTTTCACGAGCTACGTATGGGATCCATGGCTATGGATGCTTTTATTAACATATGTCTATATCTGTTGCATTATGTACCATATATATAAGAAGAAAAAGTAAAGGTCCAACAGTTCTTAGGATGTTTTCCTCCCAGTTTTTGGGAAATGATTGAATTTGACATGCCTAAGACCTTGGATACCACCCTGCACAAATCTAGGCTCTGTTATGAGCATGGACAACTAAGGTAGGAGAACATGAACCGAAACCAAGACAAGTCTAAAAATTTTGCTGACACCCGCTAACGTGGGTTTAACCCACAACCATATAGAAAGAAGAATAACAAATTTCCATCAAACAAGAGTTTAAATAAATTTGGTATGAAGCCATATGTACCAAATCCTAATTATAACAAGCTAGTAGCAAGTGGAGCTAATGCTACCCCAATACAGATCAAGTGTTGTAAATGCAACGGGCCTCACTATGTCTGAGATTGTAAGAGAAAGACTAGTAGGGTCTTACACAACTTACAAGAAGAACCAACTATTGAGGACATAGCTGGAACACCACGGATCAATGTAGCATTGGATGGCCAAAAGGAGGATCATCAAGCTACAATGGTTGAGATAGAAAGTAAGATCTTGAACACTTCTATTTCAATATGTATTGATCCCGGTGCTTGCTGGAGCTATGTTTCACCTAAAATTGTTGATGATTGCAAACTAGGAAAGGTAAAACATGATAAACCTTGGCTGTTTCAGTTAGCCATAGGTATGAAACATAAGGTTTTCGAAATAGTTAAAGAATGTGAGGTAAACCTGAATGGTTTTCCAATGAAAGTAAACGTGAAAATCATACCCTCAGGATTGTATGATATACTTGTTGGCATTGACTGGTTGGAATAGAACCATGTCATTCTTGATTGCTTACATAAGTCAATATTGCATACTGATAGCCAAGGGAACAAATTAAAGGTTCAAGGCATTCCAAAGAGAGTTTTTCTAAGGCAAATATCTGCCTTACAAGCAAATAAATGCATTAGAAAAAGATGCAACTTGTTTGCAGTAAAAATCCGAGAAATAGAGTCTGAAAGAGAACAATGCATAAAAGACTTCCCCATTCTTGAAAAATTCAAGGATGTGTTTCCCAAGGAAATCCCAGGATTACCTCCGAAATGATACCTATAATTTTCCATCGAATAGTTTCGGCTTCCAAATCCCCTTACCACATGAGTGCACCTGAGTTGGTGGAACTCAAACTGCAGTTGCAATATTTGATAGAGAAAGGGTATATCCAACCTAGCGTGTCGCCTTAGGGAGCACCGATATTGTTCGTAAATAAGAAATATGGTGGGATGCGTATGTACATCGATTACCGTTAGTTAAACAAAATGAGTATCAAGAACTGTTATCCACTCCCTAGGATCGAGGACTTGTTCGGTCAGGTGGGAGGAGCCATAATATTTTCAAAGATTGACCTGTGATTTGGGTACCATCAGGTACATATTCATGATGAGGATATTCACAAAACCACCTTTCGTACAAGGTATGGGAACTACGAGTTTGTATTTATTTCGTTCGGGTTGACCAATACACCCGCAAACTTTATGTGTATGATGAACAACATATTCAGTAAGTATGTGGATAAGTTTTTCTTGGTATTTATAGATGAAATATCGGTTTATTCCAAGAATAAATAAGAACATGAAGAACACCTTCGCATAGTACTACAAGTGTTGAGAGAACACCAGCTTTATGATATGTTTAGTAATGGAGCGTCCCTAAATCCCAATAAATATAAAAATTCTATTTTATCAAAAGATACTATAAAAATGTTGTAACAATCACACAAGGATTCATATTTTTAGGCGTTCCTTTGAAGTTCAGATTTGCTTATACAGTTGTCGCTTTGTTAACCAATCATGGAACACACATTTATCNATATATATATATATATATAACCTATTTGGTCTCAATAGAGAGATCCAACTATGATTCTGAAAATATATACTAACTTCTTTTAACCATATTTCAACACACATTTATTTGCGACTAACATATTGTACATCGATCCCCAGAAGGAACTTGTTTTTGTTACATGAGTCCACTATACTAAAGTTGGCTATTTCGATCATTCCATACTTGGTAATTATCACAATAGGAAACAAATTTGATCATCTACACTAAATTTACCCACGGTTAGATTATCTAACATGTTCTGAACATCAAAACGTTCATTTGGGATCATTGAGCTAGTGGCACCATTGTATTATCTATAAAATTAGTTAAAACATTTGAAGCACATAAGTTCAAGTCCATGAGATAAATTACATCGAGAACATATGGGATAAAATACATAAAACACATCAGATAAACACATAAAAGCATGTAAGAGAAAATGCATCCATAACACATAAGGGCAAGGCCAATGTACGTGGTTCACCCAATCCGTGGGCTACATCCACCAAACCGTCATCTCATGTAATATTCATTTGATAAAAGGATTGCATTATGCAACCTCCTTGTTGCCATACTTTATTTCAGATATGCTCATGGAGTGTCTCTAAGCTACTCATTACTAAGGATAGAACCTCTCTTTTACTTAACTTTTATTGTCATCAACTTGCTATGTAATGGGTTTCTATTATATACACCAATCTTTGTACCATAGTGAAGTGTCTACACTCAACTGTAGTGCAACACCTTCACACAAATAAATAGTAAATATATCCATCATACCATTTAAGAATTATAAGTTGGAGTGATTAAAAGTAAGTATGAGTGTAACAATTTTTCCACATAAATGTTTCACCTTGAAGCTTCACTTATCAATTCCTCCATAATATATGGTTCATAGCACATTTGCATGTATCCATCGAGTATATGAAAGTATATGTATAAGAACATTAAGACAACTTAAAATCATAATTCGACCTATGGAAAAAGGGGTATCATATCCCGCCTAGGTATAACGGTAGAGTCGGGCTGATTATATATATATATGCAATACATACTTGAGTTGCAGATATTAACCCAGGAAAACCAAATATATCCTACCTAGTCCAAATCATGACTAGGATATAAACTTTCAGGTCAAAAAGGGAAACGTTGTTCAGGAAACATCAAGTGTCCCGTCAATAGCTAAACCATTGGTCAAAAGGGATATTCGTGTTCTAAGAATAATGCCCGAAAACTAGATCGAGGGGATCTATAAGTTCAGATCCAAGAGGTACTGGAATGGATAAAATAACTAGGATAAAAAATGCAGAGAGTTATTATACCAGAATATAGAGATGTATTCTCCAAGACGCATATAAGTATTTCCCAAAACACGGAGATGAATTCTCCACAGTGTAGAGTTGTATTATCTACAAAACGTAGAGACTTCTATCCTCCAACGTAGAGGTGTCTCTCCAAATAAATGCAAACCATGTATTCTAAGGTGCATATATCTATTATCTACAAACGTAGACATGAAATTAACCACAGCGCATAGATGTATTATAAAAAAACACAGTGGCCTATATTCTCCAAAACATGGACGTGCATTTAAATGGGAAAGCTAAATGATTATGTATCCACCTATGCATGATCCAATGCAGTAAAAGAAAAAAACGCAGTCCTTAGATTCGACAACGTGAGTTGGAGCCCAAGTTCCAATGTTGGGATAATTCCTATTCCAAAAATGCATCTAGATCAGACGCTGGGAATTCTTTGATTTAACTTTACAGTCTACGCAAGAGGTGGAGGCCGGGTCGGCATCGGGATGGTGTTGGCACAATAACTCCTTGAGCTCACACCTTGGCATACAATTTACATAGTTGTGATAGTCTTGATTTCACTTGTGCTTACATAGCTATGGCAAGGAATGCATCTATCGAAGGTAAAGTCACTAACAAGTTGCGAATAGAGAGGGATCTCCCACTCATGAGTGTGGAGCAAAGATGCCATCATGCCTAACTATTGGATGATTTCCAGATCATAGATACTGTTTTCCTATTACATAGGTTCAAAACTTCATATAGCTAAGGCATTTAATGGCCTTATCAAAGCCATACTTGCATATCTAACCAAGAGGCATTCATACTCAGATCCAGACACAGATCGTTAGCAAGTAGAGGGGTTATAAAATCATAGTTGAACACCATCACTAATAGAAGGAGAAAAAATAGTCCATACATGGGATTTAATGTTTTCAAATCAGGAGGCAGAAAAAAAAAAGGGATCACATCCCATGTTTTAATTCTCACAACCCAACACAACGCCACATGAACTAAGAATTATAGATCTAGAAATCATGGTTCCAAACTCAAAATGCAGGAAGCCATACTAAATGGAGATCCAAGGGTCTAGCAGGAAACAATCGATGATGTTTCAAAGATATTTTCAAAAACCTACTGACCGAAACAACGCAGGTATTTGCAGGTTTTGTGGAACAAACTCCATAGTTTTTACCAGCATGTGCAGCTTCCACTGTCCTCGTCATACCATTTCCTGAATCGCCCTCTTCCCCTATCATTAGGCTGTCTCTCCATTTGATGAACGGTGCTGGAAGTAATTCCAGGTAGAAACTCGAACTCTTGCCCCCGAATCCCTAAATATACCTTCTTGTAAAGAATCAAGAGAGAGAGAGAGGTCCCCCCTATCGTAATATCCTACCTTTTTAAACTGTCGTAGGAAAATATTTATTTTTCCCTCTCTCCTTAATAAATGCCAAAGGGGTAGAGGACACCTTCCACGTGGAATCCATGCCTGAATACACTCCTCAATGAGGATCTCTAAAAGTGGATGGATTCCCTACGTTTTTTTTTTCTTTCCTCTTAGGAATTTCTGAAATTAAAACCTCACAGTTAGTTTCCACAAGTGATGGTTTTTTCCTCAGAATAACTTCAATTTTTTCCAGGGTAAAGTACAACCGTCTTTATTACTACTAAGGGAGTGCACCGTAAAATGCTATATTTACCATTCCTACTAGGATAGGAAATCTCTTATCCCCCCATAATATATATATATATATATATATATATATATATCTATATATATATATTTCTATATACATATATTTATATGGATAACACAATATAATAGATAGGTATGAAATATCTCACCAATAATAATTCAGGTATATTGATCACTGTATACTCTTCTTCTCTTTTAATTTTCAAGGCGACTATCATATAGTCTTTTAACCGTTAATTCTTTAGATTGTTTGTTTCTTTCTCTTTGGTTCTTTCTATAAATCTTAGAACTACTTGAACCTTTTGTGTCAAATCCAATAAGATGGTAACTCTCCTTTATCTTAGCTTAATCATACTTATAATTAATGGTTAAGCTATGGCATTTTTGTTGGGATAATTTTGGCAATAAATAGGAAACCCTAACCATACTCTCATGCCCTCATCAGTTCACTTTCCCGTCGATAAGCTGTGTCCATGTCCTAAGCCTACAACTTGAAACTTAGACTATATTAATTTCATCATTTTAACTGGTGGGGCCTTGGCCTTGAGCTCCCCACCAGAAGAATGAGTACAACATACACTCACAATCACCAATTACTTAGGGGTAAATAAGAGGGACATTGCATCCTTCCCCCCTAAAATTTAACACCATCCTCGGTGTTCTTGTCCTTCAACCATTTCCTTCTTCCTCGAGTCATCCTTTTTGCTTCGTCTGTTCTGTTCTGATATCCTTTGATATCTCTTGATCTTTTTCTGCAGTTCGCTATTGTTCAGGACCTGCAGCTTCCTGCACATGGTTTGGGTCTAGCCCAAATTTTATTCAGTAATTCATGCCAAAATTATAATTTCAACTTAAAGAAATCCATAGATCATTGTAGAAATCTATAAATTCCTAGTTTTTCATTGGTGTCATAAAACCCAATTATTTTCATATGCGATTTATTCATCAATAAAACATAATCTCCAACCTTTGGATAGTTATGTCATCCTCGACCTTAGGAAATCCTTCCTTTACATCACACATTAAGCATGTAACAATCTGATTACTTGAAAATTCGTTAACATGTCTTACGTTATGTTTTCCAAACTCCCTTGAGTTCCTTTTTGCATTCTGGTGTGGACTTACAACAATTTTTTTGAGGTTACTCTCTGTTTTAACCACTAGTTAAAATTTTTCCCCTTAGTGACATCAAACAACATCTTGTCTTCCAAATGTCCAATTTTTGCCTAGGTCTTTTGCCACAGCACATGCCTAACACCAATGTGCTCACGCGGCAATTGCTTGCCTAACACATTGTGCTCCTGCAGCATATATGCCTAACAGCAATGTGCTCACGTGACAATCACTTGCCTAACACCATGGTGCTCCCACAGCATTCTTGTCTGTATTTAGTGTAGATTCCAACTTTCACTATTCGTATCGCACACTCCTAGGTTCTTAGCATGACTTTATTGTCATTTTCTTGATTCGTGAATCGACTACATGGTTAGTCAAAGCATCTATCAATAAACATAATTTTCATTCATTTAATCAACATTTCCTAAGTTGTAGTGATTGTGCCCTTACCATCATTCATGGTTGACACAATCTTATAATTCATAGAGAATAAACCACCACTTATTTATAAGTGGATTTAGAATCCATGTCTTACGTTGCTCATGAAATGGTCAGAATCATTGTAAGGGCCTGAAATAACAGTACATAACACCGCAATCCACAGTTAAACATTGGTTCATCGAAACCTTAAAATATGGAATTTACAATAAGATAATAAAATAAAACAACACTCGTTCTTGCGTGGTTTAGCTTCCTCATTTAAGCCAGTGAATTTTGAAATAGATAGTCCATTTCAGTTGGAGGTGTCTCACGCATAACCTGCAAAGTTAGTCCATAACGTTATCCGTCGTTCAGTAACTTATCATTTTCAAATGTTAATAGGAATTTCCCAACACTCAAACTTTTAGATCTGCAATTCGATCATTAAGGAAGAGATTTCAAATATCCAAACTATAATGATTTAAAGTAAGGATCTTAGTCTATCCTTTGGCATTCAAAAATGACTCAGCTAGAAAAATGATTCAGAGATGATTTTTCTCTTTAGATCCATTTAACTAGATCATGTGTTAAGAACATGCATCGTATAAATGCCATCAAAAATTTGTTAGATATTCCCCAACCCCAAATCAAAGTATTAGTGGAATTTGGACTCCTTGAGACGTTATCAGACTTACGACAAGTCCGACGTCTTACCAGCAATTTCAATGGTAGCGCTTATTAGATCTATTCAAGCCAACACAACGCGTTACATAGATTGGGCATCAACCGTTATTATGTCCAAAGGAATTTTCTAGTGATGCCTGCGAAATTTCCATTGAAGTGCCTTAATATAGAGCTTGCTCGGAAACAAGGCTGCATTGTAACAAGAGAGCTATAACATTGATACATAACCAACGATTAGCCAATTACCAATTAATAAGAAAAAATAGCTGAGAACTCATGACATGCTTTCATGACAATATTTTTTCTAAAGATGCCTTAGAAATTTTCCTTTAAAGTGCCTTTGACACAAATAATAAATATATAGGTTCACAACATATTGTAAAAAAATGAAATTGTGGAAAAGGACACAAGTCGACACTAGTAGTGTCTATTGTTAGCACATGCTATTTACCTTGCATCTAAGGACGTGAATTGTCCAACTATACATAAAACAACAATCAACTATAGTCTCCCAGTTCGATTATAGATGGAAGACATTCCTATAAAGGTTTTCTTTATAGGAGGAGATACAAAATTCGAACTGGGATTATATCATTTTCCTTGATCAAAACAGTTTAGAAAAAAGTGGAGCTACTTCAAGGGTAATTTTGCACTAACAACCTTGTTATTTAAGCTTTCCAACTGCAAAACAAGGCACCAAGGTTACCTTCATAATAGATGTTGAAGTTATAACTTATAACAAATCACTTACAGGAAATACAGAAAGCACCATAGAATCTGAAATGAATTCAATGCCCTGTATAACACCCCTACAACATAGATCCAACCAAGACATGACATTTGATCATTTAAAGGCTACCTGAGTAAACATGAGGCACAATGCGTATATACTATTTAAAAGTGTTGAGCAGTTGAATTTTTATATCCAAGGGACATGGATCCATAAATTTTGATGATTCAAATTACTTGGATGTTTCTTGGGTAATTGTTATATCTCCTGATCATTTTCAAACGTTCGTGCTCATAGTCCCTTAGCCAATTCCTATTCCTCCTCAGAAGTGAATTTTTTTTTCTTTTCACAATGCTACAGAAACCGCTGTAATTATGTAATAACATACAAATAATGACACCTAAAGTTATAGTACATGAAATTGAATCATACTGTTGAAACAATTCAAACAACATTTTTCATCAACTTAATGCCATGCTTCATATCCTACAAAATCATGCTTCCTTCATTATCCCTCTGGTTGGATTTGCAGTATTGCAGAAATCCATGGCTATACACAACTATTCTGTGATGCTCAGGAAGACCAAACTTCCATGTGATCGAAATCAAAATCAGCCCCCCAAGAAATGCTCTTTGATTTCGATCTGAGATCAAAAATAGGAATGCGGTCATGAGCCATTTCACTTGACGAAAGAAATACCTTTGTCATACCTTCTTCCATGACGTTTGCTCTGATCATCTTCATTACCTCCTTCGATCTTTGGAGGCTCAATTATCCCCCTCGTTCATCAGTGTCATGCATCCACAAATACAAACAATCGACTCGTTAGAGCTATCCATCTTCATGCATCCTAACTACAGGTTGAACCCAATACGCCCGAGTGTTGTCACTCTGGCTCTGATACCATATGTAGTGTCCCTAAATCCCGATAAATATAAAAATTCTATTTTATCAAAAGATAATTAAAAATGCTGTAACAATCACACAAGGATTCATACTTTTAGGCATTCCTCTGAAGTTCAGATTTGCTTATACAGCTGTCGCTTTGTTAAGCAATCATGGAACACACATTTATCTAAATAAATAATCTATGGCAAGGAATTTATGCATTACCATTTGTTCTAAAAATCCTTATAATATTAGTTTTTCATTGAATGATT
>LPNX010353371.1:30707-60754 GCA_001517045.1 Pseudotsuga menziesii | reverse complement strand
CCCTCCTCCCTCTTCCCTTCCTCGCTTCAGTGCAATGCAAATGAGTTCCATTTTCTACTTGAATACTATCCAGAGTCTCTAACAAGAATGTGGGTGGTTCAAATGAATATCATATGGACTTCCATAGTTAATTAATATTTTGACAAAAACCCCACTAAATATCACCCATCAATGCTTTTCTTCCTGGCTTTGTCATGTCGTGATGGCTTGCTTGTGATTCCTCTCCACAAAGATTTTGTGGATCTCTTCCTGGATGTAGACTTATCTTTCTTACGCATTAGAAATAACACACAACATACATGCAAAAGACAACCCACGGCTGTGTCGTGTGCATGGTATTTCACATGGACTCCTAAACTTGCATATAAAGACGATCCCTCCTCCATGGCCTTCTGTCAAGAAGAAAAATGAATCTTATTCTTAATAAGATGTTCCCACGAATTGGTATATCAATTTTCCTTATAACATATTGCTCCTCTTAATTCGGTGGCCTCCTCTCCTCGTCTTTGACCCCATAAAATCTTGGTGCGATTTGGTATTGATCACACAATAGGTAGACTGGTGAAACAAAACCTAAGCTTCTTGGAGTGTTCAGAGTGGAGTGAAGCCTAGATATTTGCGAGTTGCATAGAACATTTGAAGTCAAAAAATTGTTGAATTTATGATGTAACTATCATTCAATGAAGACCTGTGATATATTTCCTCCATTTAACTATTTGTGCTTTGTGGGAGAGAATGTAACCACTTGGAGTTGGAATTGCAAATTTATGAGGGAATTGCATACATTTGTTTTGAGCATATGATTATTGTTAGTATAATACGTCATATAATGAATTTAATAATAATTCATTCACCCCATTATATAATGAATAGAGTATCTTAATAAAAAAAATTGTGTTTACATGAATATGAGCTTGTTAAATAATGTATTAATGTAACAAGGTATTGTGATTTGTATAATGAGTGGATTCATGTCAATACATTATGACATTACATTACATCATGACATTACATTATGTCAATACATTATGCCATTTTTTTAATATAATGTTGTTGGGGGATTTAGGGGGTGGCGTTTTAAGTTTTGTAAATGTAGTGGGGGTATAGAGGGTTAGGGGTAGGGGCGTGTTTAATTTTTTTTAATGTAATATAATGGGGGGTCATGAGTTAGGGATTTAATTATATATATATATCCAATCGCTCATGTGCAGAAAATATAGACTCTGATGGGGTGCTAGAATCGATGGATGAGTTTGAATAATTTCACATGAAACATTTTAGATGTTTTTATTAGTATAATGTTCGTAATTGAAACTCTAAAGGAGTTTTTGATCATTTATATGAATAATTTGTTCTTGTAGAGTCTAATATATGATTTGATTATCAATCACAACATAATTTGTTTGATTTTAAATGGTTAGAGTTGTGAAATTATTTATGAAATATTTGTTTTTGTTTAATATGCAAGTTTCAAAAAAGTTGTAATTTATGTCTTGAAGAAAAAATGTTTTTCCAATTTAGGGGTTGATTTCAAAGTTTTTGTAAACATCATTATGGCATGTTTAGGCCATGGCTCTATTTTTTACCCTGAAAAAAAGACTGTGTATACTGGTATGAACACATTTCTATTTGGGTGGTGTTTTTGGTGTTTTTAATGCAAAACTCGTTGTTTTTATGGATAGAGTTCTCATTCTTAGTATAAAGTTCTCATTTCATAGTATAAGTGGTTTACAAGTGTCACTGAAATTAGGTCATTTTTGGGATTAGCTGGATATTATCAAAAGTTCATTGAGAAACTTTTGAGAATCACTTTCCCCATGACCGCGTTCCAGAAGAAATAAAGCAAGTTCTTATGGACTGCTAAGTGTGAAGAAAGTTTTCAAAAGATTAAGCAGATTTTGATGACCAAACTGATGTTACGAATGCGGGTCCCGATGGGGATTTTGTTGTTTGCACGGATGCAAGTTAGGAAGGACTTGGAGGAGTCCTCTTCCAGAATGATCACACGATCTGTTATAAATCATGAAAGTTAAAAGAGGATGAGCAAAACTACCCTACGCAAGATCTTGAGTTAGTAGTCATCATCCACGCTTTGAAGATGTGGAGGCACTACCTCATGGGAAGGAAGTTCCTTCTGAAGACAACAAATGTGAGTCTTAAATATTTATTTGATCAACCGAATCTAAATCCAAGGCAATCCCAGTGGTCTCCTCTCCTTAGTGAGTACCATTTTGAGCTAAAGCACATTAATGACAAAGAGAATAAGGTTGCCGATGATTTGAGCCGATTAACTCATATGATATATGAGGTGACTTTGAGTCAAACCGATGCATATTTGCATGAGAGGATTAGACCGGCCAACAGATTTCACCCCTTCTATGTGGAAATCCTCAAGAAAGTCCAGGAGGACAGGTTGTTTCAACAACAAAAAGAATACAAGGTAGACGAATCCGGACTGCCATGGTCCAAGGATCATTTGTATGTTCTAGAAGGAGTGGACATTTGGTCCAACATCCTCATGGAATTTCATCAGGAACCCTACTCAAGGCACTCGAGATATCAAAAGATGATATCCACTATCAAGAGACACTTTTGTTGGCCTAATTTAAAGGCTAACATTGCAATGTTTATCGCTAAATCTTAAGAATGTCAGCTAGTTAAAGCTAAGCATCAACATCCTTCAAGATTGCTGCACCTGTTACCTATTCCGGAATGGAAGTGGGAGGTCATTAGTATGGATTTCATCACCGGTTTGCTTAAAAGTAAGAAGCAAAATTACTATATTTTTGTAGTCATTAACAAGTTGTCGAAAGAAGCACACTTCATTCCTATGAAGTCGACCTACAAGGCAGTCAACATTGAAGATATATTCTTAAAGGATATATTTATATTACATGGGATACCCAAGGAAATCATCTCGGATCGAGATGTTAAGTTTACAGGAAACTTTTGGAGGTCTTTATTCTTCGGATTGGAGACGCAGTTGAACTTTAGCACTGCATATCACCCGTAGACAGATGGGGAGATAGAAAGAGTAAACCAGTTTGTTAAGGGAATGCTTATGATGTATGTCATTAACAACCCCACGAAGTCGGAGGATTACATGCATCTTGCAAAGTTTGGGTATAACAATGGTTATCAGAATTCTCCCAAGATGAGCCCCTTTCAGGTACTCTATGGACGAAAGTGTAGAACACAGGTTACTTGGAATAGCCTGGTGGATTGGCTCATGTTAGGGCCTGATTTATAGATGGAATTGGAATAGTTGGTTACCAAGGTCCAGGTGAACCTTAAAGAACCACAACACCGCCATAAAAGTTACGCGGATCGAAAAATAAAAGATAAAAAGTTTCAAATAGGTGATCATGTTTACTTGAAAGTAAAATCCGAACGAAGCTTGTTGAGCTTGGGTAGGTGTGGTAAGTTAGCACCTAGATTTTGTGGACCTTTTGAAATAATGTCCAAGAAAGGGCCGGTGGCATATGAGCAAGAATTATCCATGCATGTAACAGTCCATAATGTTTCCCATGCATATTTATTAAATAAATATGTTTATGATGCTAAACATGTAGTTGATTGGTCCTTATTACAAGTGGAACCTGAAGGGGAGTTTTCCCTTGAGCCTATTCATTACTAGACAAGAGAGAGGTGAAGCTTCGGAAGCACATCATATTCCAGTTGAAAGTGCAATGGAATCACTTTGAGGTTGATGAGGCTACTTGGGAGAATGAAGCCACCATGAGAAAGGATTACATCGCCTTGTTTCATGATGTCATTTCAAGTCCCTAGAACTCCAGGGACAATGTTGTTCTAAGCGAGGAGGAATGCAATATCCCAAATTTTGGACTAACACTTATAGGCATGTGCCTATTTATTATGATCTTCACTTGATATTTTATTTTGATATATTGGGTCGAAGACCCCAATGCATATGAACATGAGGATTTTTTTATATATTGGGAATAAGCTAATTGTTTATTATATATATATGCTTGTTTGTGTTGGGTGTGGACCCTGAAGCACATAATTGATGAGATGTTTTGTGTTGAACAAGGAGCTCTAAAGAACATGGGTAATTAATGTTTTGTGTTGAGTGAGGAGATCTAGAGCACATGGGTAGTTAATGTTTTTTGTTGAGTGAGGATCTCTCGAGAACATGACTACTTACATTTGTGTTGAGCGATAATCTCTAGAACACATGAAAAGATAAAATTTGGAAGTGTTGGGCATAAGCCCTAGAGCCTTCCATGTTGATGTTGAGCATAAGCTCTGGAGCATCAGATCCTTGGCCATTGTATCCCTAGGCGTATGGTACAAGTACATCCTCGGATTAGTGTTGAGTGAAGAACTCTGGAATTGCACTAAGTTTGTAAATCCCTGTTAAATCATTGAGTATGGGATCTGGTAAGCGCGAGGGGTTACTAAAACGAATTTAATAACTTCCGAGTAAAAATGACTTGAGAAAAATATTGATCTCATCATACTTATTTATAAGTGATTAAATGAAATTTCAAATTTCTATATTCTCATCAAGTACTTAAGAACTACCACATTATATGAGGGAAATCCAACATGCAAGGATGTTTAGAGTTTCCTAGCCGAGTAGACCTAACCATCTTACCTTTTTTTGAGTTCTGGGAGAGGGAAGGCCAAAAATTACTTCGATCTTTACAAGGTCTACCTTGATTCCTTGAGAAGAAACATGGTGTCCCAAAACTATACCTTCTGTCAGTAACATTTTACATTTTTTGTGACTGAGAGATAAATTAGTTTCTTGACATTGGATCAAGGCCTTCTTGAGGTTGTCAAGGGATTCTTGAAAATTATTACCATACACCGTAAATTCATCCATGTATACCTCCACACAGTCATGTATAAGATCGAAAAAAATTCTTAAGCCTGTTCGCTGGAAAGTGGCAGGTGTATTACTTAAGCCAAATAGAAAAACTCGATAAGCATGTGTTCCCCAAGGGCATGTAAAAGTAGTTTTGTCTTGATCTTTTGGTGCTATCAAAATTTGGTTGTAACCACTATACTTGTCAAGAAAGTAAAAATACTATTTACCTAACAAAGTATCTAATACTTCATCGATAAAAGGTAAAGGAAAGTAGTCTTTAAGTGTAGCTTTGTTTAACTCTCTAAAATCAACACAAATACGCCATTTCCCTATAACTTTCTTTTGAACTACCACTAAAGGAGATACCAATTTGTTGTCAGAAATAGGATAGATGAAACTAGTAGTGAGCATTTTTTGTAATTCTTCATTTACAATATCCTTTAGAGAAGGATTCATCCTCTTCTGTGGCTTCCTTACAGGTGACATGCTTGGATCCATATAAAATTGGTGAATCAGTTATCAGGGTGTGTACCCTTCATATCCTTGTATTCCAATGCAAATGCTCCATCTTGTTTCTTAAGAACTTTAAGCAGCTGTGCTTGTTGGTTTTCACTTAATCCTGCCTTTATATGTAATAAATTTTCAAGGCCAACCTCACAAGGTATGGTATATGGTCCTGTATGCTCTTCAATTATGAAGACACAAGGTGTTTCTGTAAACATTGAGAGAGCCATATTCTCTTGAAACTCATCTCCAAAAATATGATCGAGTTGAGAAAAGGACTAAGGGAAATCTGTACAGGTTATTGAAGAAACAAACTGGTTTAATACATTCTTAGTGGTCTTCTCCTGAAGGGCTAAAGAAAAATCACTAGGAAGGGAGAGATCATCAAAGTCTTCATCCCCAAAAGAACAATTTAACCACCATTAATTTTCGGTTATGGGTTGTTTTGGGGGGTATAAAATAAGTATTTGTGTGGACAACCCATTGGAAATAGTCATCTCCCCATCCCTACACCCTATAAAAGCATTTGGAGTAGTTGAACATGGTCTTCCCAAGATAATAGGATGTCCTTTAGAAGGATCCTTTGATTCTATGACCATAAAGTCGATAGGGTATTCTAACGAAGCTACTGATACAACAATGTTATCCAAGACTCCAGCAGGTTTTACCATTGTGTGATCTGCTAGTTCTAGGATGGAAGGGGTAGGTCGAAGAAATTGTCCTAACTGTAAAACTTCTAAAACAACGGTGGTCATCATGTTAATAGCAGATCCTAAATTGATTAATATATTCTCTATGGAGATGTTGTTTATAATTGCAGTCACTATTGGGGCTCCTAGATTTGTATATTTTGTAATTCAAAACTAACCTCTCATACATTCAAAAATTTCTTCTATGACATGAATTGTAAGAAGGTCCTTTTGCTTCTTTCCTAGATGTTTAATACATAGCTCTTTTATTAACTTAATATAGATTGGTATATCTTTAATAGCTTGTAATAGAGGTATTTTAATACACATGTTTTTAATTCATTCAAAATGTTATACTACGGATGAACTACATGTCTTTCTATTACTAATATTTCTAGATATGGAGGAATTCTTTGCTCCTAAATAGTTTCTTGTGGAGGATAGATGTGTACTGAAACCTTTGGAATGTTCACATCCTACAAAATAATATCATTCACAGGTTCACTTGAATCTTCTTCTTCTTCGTTTGGTTCCTGAATGATGATTGATGACTTGGGTTTATTATTCACAATTCTTCCAGATCGTAATTGAATTTCATGTACAGGTATAGTTGAGATAAGGTATGAGGGAAGAGTTTGTAACTCATTGCTGTTAATATCTTGATCTATTTTATTGTTAGGGTTAGGTATCAACTGTGCAAGTAACAATGTCGGTCGAGGAGGATTTGCATTATGAAAGTGATGAGGTTGTTGTGTGATAAAAGGAACTAAAGGTACAAATCCAGATGACATTTGCTGGAAATTTGTTTGATTATGAGGATAAGGATGATTAGGTGCATGAATAGGTTGTGACTGAGGATATGGTTGTCCCATCCATCCTTCTGACCAATATTGTTTTTGTGGAAATTGAGTAGGAGGATACTAAGGTGGCCAATTCTGCCTGCTAGAATTGTTTTATTGTTGAGGTGGTTGATACAAAGGATAATATATTGGAGGTTGTGGTGGAAAGTTCGGATATGATGGTTGGTATCTAGGTTGCCAAGGAGGACTCCTATATGTTTCAGCCACATCCCCACTCTTATATATGGCTTGTAACCCAGGAAAAGATGGGTAGTTATCTGTTGGATGCACTTCTATACAGATGTGACATACAAAAATGTTGTTTAATGGGCATTCCCTTTGGGGAGGTTTAGTTCTACATCTTGGAAAAAAATGCTCATTGCTGCTTGTTCTTCATCCTACCTCTTCTTAGCTTGTAAAGCATCTAGTTGGGAACCCATTGCTCCTAAGAGATCAGTCTTAAAATTCTCCAACACGTTTCCTATCTCTACTCTTGTAACTCTGCTTGAACTAGAAACATTTGCTCTTATATTTCTACTAAAAGGCTCTTGAAAATTTTTTGTAACTGTCCCCCTACTACTAGAATACTTTTTACACATATAACCGATCTGTGCAAAAATTTTGTGGGAAATATCGCGAGCCTCCATGAGATTAAGACTTTCTAAAAAGTCCTCAGAGATTCCCTTAAGGAAAAGTGTGCGTACTGCATCTTCTTAGATGTCATTATATTTATAATTATGTAATGTATAAATAAACGTCTCGAGATAATCCTCCAAGCTCTCATTTTCAAGTTGTTGTATCTTTAATATATAATGTCAAGAGTCGTTAGGTTTGCAGTATTCTTGATATTTTCGTAAGAATGAGGTTTTCATATCATCCCAAGTCCTGATAGTAGATTCTCCTAATCCCATGAACCATCTCAAGGTGGAGTCCTTGAGTGTATTGGAAAAGAGGTTTAGTTTGTGAGCGTCTTGTAGATAATTGTAAATCCTACAAAGAATATCGAACTTGAACAAGAATGTGCTCGTGTCTTCATTACTTTTTCCATAGAAAGTAGGTAAGGAGGAAGGAGGGATGTTTTTCATGGTTACATCCTAAATTGTATCTAAGATAGGGAACCCAAAAGTAGCCTTAGTTCAATTTTCCCCTTATCCTTCTTCATTCCTAACTTCATCATGATCTTCGTTTTCTCCCTGTCTCTCCGTATAAGCTGGATTCTTAACATAAATATACCTAGGAGGATCCTTTTGAGGTGATAATGGGGCGTCCAAACATTCTTTTTCAGGAGAGATCTTCC
This sequence comes from Pseudotsuga menziesii, assembly GCA_001517045.1. Lineage (NCBI taxonomy): Eukaryota > Viridiplantae > Streptophyta > Pinopsida > Pinales > Pinaceae > Pseudotsuga > Pseudotsuga menziesii. The sequence goes on along the minus strand of LPNX010353371.1, from coordinate 52,588 downwards.
TCTGATAAACCATGTTTTTATTGAATCCTAGAGGGATAGTAGATTCTACTGTAGAAGTTTCAATTTGCTAAATAATTGGATCTACTGAGGTTCCAAAGACAGCTTTTACTTGAGCAGGATCAACAAACTCAACAAAATTCGGGTCTCCTACTAGTGAAAATTTTGTGTTAATTATATTTGAAACTAGTGGAGGACTAGGGGTTTCTAATGGCTAATCTTCTTGTACTTCCTCAGGAACGGGGTCTTTAGGATCTTCTGCCAAGGTTCCTTCTCCTTCTACGACTTCCCCAATAAGATCTTTTAAGGTAGTTTATTTAGGTTTCAGGGTAGAACTACTTCCTACAGGCATCTTTCGATACCTTTCTGGTGAGTTAGTAGTTGGGGAATTATGTCCCCTACTATAGTTAGTAGAGACTTCAGTAACTTTTTCGGTCTTGTCAATCTACCTTGAGGATCTCTAATTCTACTAACAAAATAATTTTAAACTAAATAAAACCTATGCTACTACTGTTGTTGGATTTGGGGGTGCATGTTATAACAGATGCACAACTTCTTGCCTCATGTCTTACCGCTCCCGTGATACCAATATATGACTAAACTTCATAAAGAATTATATTCTACCTTACAGAACAACTCCCCGACAATGGTGCCAAAAGTGTTGGGTGTTTTATTATGTCTAAATTAACTTCACCTATTATTTAATTATCAACCGGAGTTAGTAAGGTTATATTTGACACAAAATATATGTGAAGGTAGAGGGTGTCATGTAAATATTTTAGCAAACAAAATATCGAAAGATCTTCCAAAATGAAAAACTGAGTCAAACTTAAAAAATGCAATTATTAAATTAATTAAACTGACGTAGACTAATAATCTAAACAATTGATAATATATTTTAAACTTGAATACAATCAACAATCAACTATTCAAATTGAAAACTAGGTTACAAGGAGAACTTAACTTATAAACAACTAGAAAACTTAATAAAATAAACAAGTATAATACTTAATAAAGAAAACTTTAGGTTCTATCCTACAAGTTCTTTCAACAATAACAAAACATAAAAAAGACAACCTAAAAACATACTAAGGAAAACACTAAATCTCACACAAAACCATACAACAATAAAACAAAATCAGAAACAAAAATTAAGAATAACTTAAACTTCATTCAAGGTAAAAGAAGTAGGGAAAATGATAAAACTTAAATAAATAATTTAAAACAACTAAACTTTATCTTTAATGTTAAACAAAACTCTCATCTAAATATTACACTCAAAACATAATTCAAACATTCACAAAACAAAACTAAAAACAATCTTAAAACACATAAAAAACACTAAAAACAGAACTAAGGGATGAATGACAGACTGAACTGTCGGTCTGAAAGGGGTGGTTGAATAACATAATGAACAGGCTATCCGAATGATAGGCTTCATATTTAAAATAGTAAAAACTAACCTAAATGAACTAATCTTCAGCTGATAGCCATGCAGATATAATTCTAATGCATCGGAATAATAAATAAAGTTATTTAACTACAAATTAACCTTAAACTAATTCATGATAAAAATGGATCATTGCATATTAAACTAATAAATCAATTGAAAATTAACTTGCATAAATTCAAAACATGAAAAGAAATAAGAGAATTGAATCTATTCTAAATTCTTGAAAACAACTTATTCTATATTCTTGAAAACAAAGACTAAAAGTAATGTTGGAAATGAAATAACTGGAAACCAAATCACTGAAAGCAAGCTATGCATGCATCTAACTAATTAACTTTCGAAATAAAACTAAGTTAATGTATTATAGAAAACAACAGAATATCATTTACTATAATCGAATGGAAGCAAACTATAAATTAAACTAGACTAGCTAAAACATAAAATAAACTAAGCTAAACAAAGAAAATGAACCTCTGGTTGATGAGGGGCCCTCTCAGCAATCGGTGGTGATGACTCACTAACTTCCACTTAAACGCAATCTTCAACAACAATGCATACAGCTCTTTATTCAAATGGTGGAACATAAATACAAAGTTCAAGAATAAATCACAGCAAGAACTCTTCTCCTAGCTTTGCTAACTCACTGATTTTCTAACTAAATGAGCTCTCTCACACAGGCTGCTTTATGTAATGATTTACAGGGATGAGCAAGTCGGCCCTTTAGTGGTCGACTGCTCTCTAAATTTAGTCAACTATAATGGCATTTAACTAATCACATGCCAGCACATAAGCATCTCCCTTCTTCAGCGTGAGTCTGGTTCTTTTCACTGGATAACATACGCATAGGTTCATTTTCCAGCACATCAGGTCTTCAGATGTGGTGCACGAATCCTCTTTTAGTGTGACTGTGAAACGGTGGAGAGTAAGGGTAATGTACCTGGTGGGTCTTCTAGAACGCAGGTCGTTCTATTCTTTAAATGCACACACTGGTGGTAGTTTGGAGTCAGGAAGAGGAGGCCATGAGCAATCCTTCTAGACTGAAGACGCTCCATCCTTTGAACGCGTGGAAAGTGAACAACTTGGTGTTGGGTGAAATCAAGGCACCGACGATCCTTCTAGACTGATGATCATGCTATCACCTTGGTGCGTGGACAACAAAATGGTTTGCACTTGTTTGACGTTTTAAATGTACGGATTTAATTCTGAGCAGCGCATGGCCGATTCGGATGGAGTGTTGAATGGAAGGCTCAGACGTGAGCTCGATACGCTGGACATCGATTTAGGGGGAACAGAGTGTCTATATGTTGGCGTGCGCTTCAGGAGTGGAGTCTACATCAACACCTTTCAACATCTGGCAAACCACTAGCGAGTTTCACGCAACGAGCTGAATAATGAGGTGGACATGCTGTGCGAAAAACACGTTAAATGCGTTTTGCGTATTAACTCCGCCCAAAGAGATTATAGAACCTGCAAACAATTATATAAACCAATTAATACACCAAATATGTTTTAATAATGTTATTTTTGATTAATAAAACTATTAAAATGATAATAATAAAATAATTTTATATAAACCTTAAAAACACTCATAGTTGATTGAATAATGATGTGCTTCTCATAAAATATACAAAGGATAATAAAATATATGGTTAAATGAGTAATTTATCTGCCAAAAATGATAACAAATCTACCCAAAAATGATAAAAAAATCTAAGATCAACAAGCAAGTAGAAAGCCCAAGACAACAAAAGCAAATGGAAAGCCCAAGACAACAAAAGCAAATAGAAAACATGACATGAAGCAAATCGGAAACATGAGATGAAATGTAGAGATAACCACAACTAGTAGAGTAGAAAGCTTATTCAAAAACAGATTGTAGAGACACGATCTCTTGATCTACTAGACCGTTCATGAAGTATTTGCTCAAATTTGTAGTCATGTAAATTCATTTGGGTTATCATCACATGCTTTGAATTCTATCTATGTGAGTAGATTTTACAAGTCAATACGGAAAATAAATAATTCAAGTTTGTTTCTTATAATCTGGATATCTTGGTTCCTGTTGTGGCTAGCAAGATTCAATGTTTGATCTTATTTTTCTACATCATGCAGAAAGAGAAACCTTTGCCATCTGCTTTTGTCCATTTACAAAATATGAATATCTCTATCACCATGTGCATTGGCACTGCCACTATGTGGCTTTTGTTTTTAATTGCCACGCTTCTTGTATTTTAAAGATACTCACATTTATTCATAGCTAACCTAGTAATAACACATCTCGGGACTGACCTCGTCGGCCACACCAAAATACCTAGATGAAGTCAAGTCTCTTTCATCTTTCGTTTCAACTCTTATATGTCATCAAAGAATAATTTTATGACGGACAATCGTCTAGAAGGTTTTAGACCATTCGGGCGAAGCATGCCAATAATTTAATTAATTATCGATATGGTAGGTTCAACCATCTCCTACCAAGATGCGATCAGATTGTTCATAGTGTAAGTATGACATGTGAGTATTATTCCAATCAAACTCTCTACCAAGAAGGGATCAGATTGTTCATAGTCTAAGTATGACATGTGAGTATTATTCCAATCAAACTCTGTACAGTCACATTCAGTGCCGTTAATCTAGAAGTCCAAAATGAATAGTGTATAGTACTCTAGAAAAATGAAATCAAGATGGATTTTGCCTATAAATATGCAGAGGTACCCGGTGCAAACATATGAAACTAAATCTGTTTATGGCTATTTGTGGTGTTCTATATACATAGAAAGAGGGAGAGTAGATCAGATCGTCGTGGAGAATAGGAGGCAGTGCTGTGTTTCTGGCGCAGAAGAGATGACACTGTATTTCATATATACTCTTAATCCTCATTAAGCTTGAGAGGAAGAGCGAATAAATGTATATATAAAGACAGTGTCAACTCTCTGCGCTTGAAACCCCCTGTTCCTATATATATATATATATATTACATTTAGCATTTCTATAATTTCTAATAGCAATCTTATCTTGATTTCCTTACAGCTTCATGTATATTTCTCTGGATTCCTTTAGCATTAGTTGCGATGTTATGATGATGTTATTTTAAATCATTCCCAAAATTGCGGTAGCTTTGTAACTGGAATTCCGTTTTAGCAGTAATTTAATTGATTAAAACTTCCTTTAGTATTTGATCACCAACACTGGTGATTAACATTAATTTTATATGCACTGCTATGATTTGTTTTTCTTAAAAAGAATATTGCGAGATTTTCTTTTCTTTAAAGAAATTTACAGAATAGATATCTAAAACCGCATAGAAAATTTTGTTAATGGTAGAGGTCACTTGTGGAGTTGTACATTAGCAGCAGTGCACTTTGAGGGATTTTTTCATATATTTTCATTAACTTTTATATAACTTTAATATGGTAATGGAGAGCCAGGTCAGTTCTATTTTTTTTTAGAGAGCATATCGAATGAATATTTGAGTTATGTGTGAAAGAAGCCGATGGGAATAGTTTGAAAAAATTTAAAGTAGAATTGTAAGTTCATATAGTTTGGGTTGATCAAGTAGATAGGAATCAAATAGTTAAGAGATAGTTATAGTATGCTTATATAGTTTGTGGGTTGATCTGGTAGATAGTAATCAAATGGTTAAGAGATAGTTATGGAATGGAAGACAGTTTGGACAAAACTTATTCCTCATATTCTTGTACTTAAAGGGGTTTAAATATCCATGCCTAACTACATGTTATCACTAACATTCTTCCTGTTATGCCATGGTGCTGATGATTAATAATGAGTAATAGCAGAAATCTACCATAATCAGGTGATCTGGTTCAACCATCAACACTAAAACACAAACAACGAAGGTACCATTAGCTCTGAATGTGCTTCTGTTTTCCCAAAATATTTTTGCAAAAGCTTCAGCTGCATCTGTGTAATATTACAGTCTTTGCAGGTTTGAGTTGAATAACATCATGAGAAAGCGACTCCATTTCGATTCCTGTTGGAGGCTTCTGTTTGTTCCCTGGATGTTGTGATGGTCGCCTTAGTGATCAACCAGAAGACGAAATGATGATGAAAAAGACGAGGACAGAACTATTCATAGCTGCCACGAAACGAACAAACGCGATCAGAAATGGCAGCCATCTTGTAAAGTGGTATTTACTTTTTTTTTTAAACTTTGTGGCCGAGTGCCGACATCAAAAGAAAACTATTCGTTTGGTATGGATTGGCAGTTGGAACTTTATTCCATTGTTGGAGAATTACTGTGATCGTTTCGGAATATTGACATTATTAAGGTTGATTTGTGCAATACAAAACCAACGGGACCACTTTCTATTTTATGTGAGATGCATTATTTTCAAACTTTGGAAGTCTTGAAAGTGTTTTTAGGTTTTTATATCTTTTTAAATTGAAAGGTACCATGATTAAGAAAGAACTAGACAGTAAATAAATAAGTATTAAGAATATGTGTTTTTCTTTTAAAAAACCATATGTTTAAATTTAAAAATATATGGTATGTAATAGGGTTTATTGTTCCATAAACAAAGGGGAGAGAAATACGTTTACTTATAAGATTGCAATTTTTAACTTTTGATTTTAGTGTGTTATAAGGAAAATATATCTTATGTCTAAATATGTATGTTTTAATAATTATACATTTGTAACTTAAATATTTCACTATTTTTCTTAAATTTAAAATATAGTCTATGTTTTCTATATATACATGGAAGAGGTTTGAGATATGTGTTTAAAATCAACAATATTAAACTTTCTCATATTACTAATGGTGGATAAAAAGTCTCATTTTTCTCAAAATTTTGGAAATTTTTGGTGTGGTCCAACATGGTATTAGAGTGTTAGGATTTCCACACTTGGCTTTATGGTGTCCATTCACTTGTTAAGCAAACTACTAATGTTTTAAATTTTGTTCTTCAAGAAACCAATGATGTTTTAAACATTGGTTGAATCAAGAAACCAATGTTTCTTGATTTAAATGTCCCTTTAACTTAAAAGTCTATCTATAAAGACTCAAGCCATGGAAATGCTTGGGGTTCTAATCTATCATTAGGAGGAGTTTTTTTCTGCCTCTTTTTCTCTCAAGTAAATTCTTGGAGAACATTTTCCTAGAAGAAACACAGAGAACTGATCCACACCTGATATACCAAATAGGAAACCCTACCTTAGGAGCTCTAAGCTAATTGCATGTTGGATTCCAGCTCGGGGGGATCTGGATTTAAACCAAGAATGGTTCTGGGTCATGGTTGAGTGGAACATGGTAGTTCCCAAGTGATTTGGTCATCAAAACAGAGGTCATGTCTGTCCTTGAATTTTTAATGTTGGTTATTTGAGTGTGTAGGTTCAGCCATTAAAATAGCTTCAAGTTACAGGTATGAAGCCCTCGACTGCCTATTCCATTTGTCACATACCCAATTTTGTAAAAATTATGTAATTTGTTTTATTTTATTTCTGAGACATTATGTTAAACTTAATCCTAAGTAGGGATTGATGACTCAGTAGAGTCAACAGTTATGGAGTGTAATTCAGAATATTTTATTAATAATAAATAAATTATGGAGACAACAGCATGGGAGAGATGTTAAAAGAGGTTACTGGTCAAACTGGTGGATGGAATTAGGTGGAAAGGTAAAAGACAAGTGGCAGCATCCTCAAACACTTCCTAAGTTGCAGGTGGCAACTTCCCTATATTTGGGGTCATGATTCCCCAAGAAAGTGGAATGTGAGCAGGTGGCTCATTAAATGAAAGTTAACCCAACTAAGACCTAGGAAATCTTTAAAAGTACTCAATGAAGAGAGCTGAGGCTGCTCAGCTTTTATTCCAGAAGGAATTCATTCAGCTGAATGTTATTCAGAAATTTCATTTGAGGAAGAGGGAAAGACAGTAAGGAAGTGTTTGAGTGAATGTTTGCAGTAACTTGATGTTGATTACAGCTATTTGAGCTGAGGGAACTTATTAATAGTTCTGAGTTGATACTAAGTTGAAGACTGTATCTGTTTTGCTGCACCTAGTTCCAAGCGAGGGAGACCAGAGCAAGCTTGGGGGTCCTGAGAAGTCGCTGTCTGAGTGCTCTCTAGGAATTTGGTAGGGAGGAACGGCCTTCCATTGCTAATTGTTGTCCATAGCATTAAACAGGTTCTTCGTTCATTTCTTTATGACTTTCCCAGTGTAAATGGGTGTATGATATAATTATTTTTATGTCTGTGTAATCAATTAGTATCTGTAAAATTAGTATTCTTGAATGTTAGTAGAAAAATCTTGTTAGTAACACTGTGTTTTTCCACATCTGGTATTACCAGATAGTACTCTAGCACAGTAGTTCAGTCTCAGAAGTATTACTTTTCTAGACTGAGTTTCCTAACTAGTTATTTTCGTTAATCACTAGTGCTTTTTATTTTATTATTTTACTGCATTTCTGTGATTTATGCATATGATACTGATCATAAAAGAACGCAGAACTTAGTCTCAAGTTCATTTAATTGTTAAACATTTCTTTTCTTGTTTTCAAATAATTTCTTTACATGGAAAACAACTCAAAGCAAGAACTTGATACAGAATTAAGATCTCTCTGTATTCCAGATTTCTTTTAACCTATTAATGTTAGTTTTTATAAATACAGCTTAAACAGCTTAGAAAAACTGTTTTATATTATCTTATACGACTAAGGAGTAGTATTTCATACACAAAAGCCATATTTACATAAACTAAACAAAGATTAAATTACTTTGAAATAATTGGACTTATACTAGTCCTTATAATTTAAAAATAAACTATGTACTAGTTATTCACACCTTACTAATTATAAAAACAATAGATTGACATTATGGTTGCATTATTATTAACATACTTATAAGTATGAAAATACTATTCAAATATACAGATAGAATTAATTCAAATACATATCTAGGTTTATTATACATAATGTATAATTAAATAATTTATACCTAAACTAATAATAATACTCTATGTATTATATAGATGTTTTACAAACACTAAAAAAAAAAAAATAGTAAGACATCACAATAATAAAACAGGTTAGGTAAAGTATAAAGGTATGCATTTTAACTTGCTTAAAAATAGAAGTTAATGTAGAAAATAATACGCTTAAACTAATGATATTTACCAGAAGAAACAGAAATAATACTAACAATTATAACTGTGGTAAAGGTATAAATCCTACAAACTATTTAGAATTAGTAAAACAAGTTTTTATCCCCCCACAGTAACTTCTTTAACAAAGTATCTCCACAGCTTAATGATTTTGTTCCTCTTTTAAAGGGAAGAACAAGTAGTTATCTTAAAACGCAAAGGATAAACAAGAATTGGTGTAACGCTCGACAGAGAGCTGTTTTTCATTCAAAACTTTTATTTTATTACAAACTAACAGAGTTATAGTTTTACAAACTGAACTAAAACTAAATCTTGGAATAGGGTTAAACCCTATAAAAATCTGTTTCATTTACAACTAAAGAAGTAAATGATAATTTTACTTCGAGCCTTGAACATAATATTTAAGAGCTTAACTTGGGTTTTTACTATATTTTAAAACGAGAAAACAACTAAAACAGAGATTATAGAAGCTAGTTACAGGTTATATATCGGAAGATATTTACCAAAAATTTATACACGTATATAGTAACAACAACTGTCAAAACATTAATAACAACGAGGTATAACCACAGTAAATCGATATAATGGCTTACAGCCTTTCAGCTTGTTTAAAAGATAGTAATATCAAAAGAAGGCTACAGCCGGTTCGGCCTTATTTTAAAACCAGAAGTATTTACAATCAAAGTCGTGTTTTCATATACAGCCAAGCCGTATTGCATTTTACAGTCATAGCCGTAGGGCTATACATACAAGCTGGGGTATAAACCCTAATGCTTGTGGTTTAATTTAAAATAAAAACAACCTAAAACCCTGCAGGTCGAACAAAACTATATGGCGAAACCATCTTTCTGGCAAGGACTCGCATAAGGTAAACCAGCCGTGATGAGACCGGGGCTTACCGATGGCCGTGGTGCTGTAGATTTTAAGCAACTGACAGGCCGAGGGAACGAGCTTCATTACCTGCAGTACCAAGATGCGACCAAGTGTTAACCATTGTTTTATTTATGCAAGGGAAATAATAAAAAAAAGAAAAGGGAAACCTGCAACTAACGCAGTAATTTATAGAAGAGATAAAATACATATATTACCTGGTAAACTTTTGAAACCCTCGCAGTGATTTGATGCGGTCAATCCAACGAGGAACCAACTCTAAAATCGTGACCAGTATAATAATGTATCGCCAACGCTCAACAGTATGTGGAACCCAGCAATTTAAGGAAGGGGATAACTCTCGAATGTTACCACTAACAGCTAGCACAGCCTACAGAAAGTGCATACCACGTAATGAGGAAGGAAACAAGTGCACTTTGGAGCCGACAGGAATTAACAGTATCTCTACCGAACCAAACCCTAGCAATGGCAGCGTTACAAGGTAAGCTTCGAGCTGCAGAACTCACAATTCTTTCCAAGTGTTAGCAGAGCCAAAGAAAAACCGAAATGATAGGAATCCCATTGGAAAATTGAAACCAGTGGTAGAACAAAACCAGAGTCAACAAGGGTTTGCAGAGATGCGGCCAAAGGCCCGAACACGAAGGAGGAATGCCAAGTTCAAGGTCAGGTCAAGTTATATGGTGCCGATGCTTGGTCAAGACGTGACCACGTTAGTGCAAAAATAATTGCATAGGAGTGGGTCGAGAGCTATAGTTCACGCTGATCATTGAACCCTTTTTCATTCCAATCATGTTTCAATTGAAAACTATAATAATCGTTAACTCATGCTTCAACATGCTCGACATATTACAACAAAAACATAAGTAATAACGTTGGAATGATGAGTATTATCATTGCCTTGCCTTATGATATAAACCAAAAATTTTGCTATGGATTCTAACCTATGCCTTATACCTTGAGTATCTTGGAGTTAAAACAAAGTGCTATATTACCTTGTTTTATCAAACTATGCCTTATAAGATTTTTGTTCATATATATTATAACAATAACAATATGAATTTAGGATTAAAAACTTGAAGGACTCTAAACATAGAAGGTTTTAGAATCTATTTTCTTCAAGGATTTAATAGCATGGACAAAGTGATAAGTCTTGAACTACACCTTAAACTTTATACTTGTTGTTTATACCCTTGTCATAGGTAAAGCCATGTAAGACATTTTCGAATCTGCTGCATAGTGTTAGATGTTATATATTGCTTAGATGGCAGGAATACTTGTTATTTTTCCTTAAATAAAGTGAAGTTAAGAATGAACCCTGTAGGTTTGAAACTTATGTGATAAATTTGGGAAAACTTACTCTTTACATTGATCATATCTTATCTCAACTGATAACATACTTTATTGGTTTAAATTATTGTATATGGCAACTTGTAGGTTTTTAAGGTTGTCATTCTTATTTAAAGATTTCAAGGATATGAATAAGAAGAGTATAACTAAACAGTTTTATATAATCTACTATCGCCATCTTCTCTAATGATATGGTCGGAAAAACTTATAATAAGTCTAGATTATGATTATCTGGAACTCACGCTAGAGGTGCTTATAGTTTATCCCTTTACTGTCTTTGTAGAAAGAGGTAATATCCTTTTCTTACAAACTCTAAAAAGGTAACAGAAGATTCATTTCAGACAGTACGCCTGGTTTTTACCATTCAAGACATCTCTGATTTGGAATTTTTGGTACAATGCAGTAACGACAAGTAAATAGAAATAGGCCTGTTATATAAATTCGAAAATACTTATTGTGATAGAAAAGAAACATTATCTATTTCTATTTTTGCAACTAGCAATTTATGGACGTTCTAATACTCTAGAGGGATTTTTTTTTTTAAAGTAAGAGAAAAAGATTTACCTTCAAAGGCATGATAAAACTGGCTAGTATGCATTAAATTTTACTGATTGTATTGGTACAACAAATTGAGGAGTATTACTTTAAATGGTTAGCAGTAACTCGAACTTTACCTGTCAGCTGTAAGAACAGAAGGAAATTTATGCATTAGCGTAACGCTAAGTAAGCCCCATCTTTTCACGACAAATTCACCTTATGTCACAAACAGAAAAACATTCAGTAACTGAAAAGAAAATATTCATTAAAGAGAATAGAAATAAAGGGGTCATTCTCTTACAATATAAGTAGCATTAACTATGTTATAATTTAATGACTGCATTAATATGAATTTCATGCTATTTTCCAAAGTTTTAAATTTTTCGATAATTTTGGGGTTTGACATGTGGTATCAGAGCATGGTTCAAACACTAGGCCTTAATGGGGCTCAATTATTTTCCACATAACAGTAAAATAATATACTAATCTGTATTTTGTTTTACGTGAAAAGCAGAGAATTATTTTCTTTTCTGAATTTAAACAAGGAGGTATGGAGAACTTAGGAGCATATGCAACGGAGGAGTCTCCTAATACTGAAACTAGACAAGTGCCCAGAGAATCTGAAGTAGAGGAGGTAACTGTTCACTCCTCAGAACTGATGCAGACCATAAAAGGTCTGAAGACTTAATTGGAGTCAGTTAAAAAGGACAATGAAAGGATTATAAAAACCCAAGAGGAGTTAAATCAGATGTTGATAGAAAGATTTCAGACAGAAGGAAGAAATCGAAGGTCTGAATCTGAAGAAGCTAGTCAACAGAAAATGTCCAAAAAAATGAAAATAGCTAAATCTCATAGCAGTTCCTCATCTGAGGGCCTTAAGGAATAGCAAAGCTATTATTCTATCAGTGATAGTAACGAAGCAGAGGTGAATAAGAAAAAGAAAAAGTACAGACTGTACGAAGAGATTTCTGGGGAATTTAAGAAAATAAAACCCCCAACCCTTAATGGAGAAACAGAAAAGGGAGAAGAGGCGGAATCCTGGTTATCTGGGATGAGAAAATATTTTCAAATCTATAATTATTCCAGCCAGTTGAAAGCCAGGATGGCCATATATAACCTGTCAGGGAAGGAAGATATATGGTGGCAAGATTTAAAAAGGGTTAAAGGGATCAAAGAAAAAGAGGTCAATTGGAGTACTTTCAAAAGGTACTTCAAGAAGAAGTTCCTATCTGAACAGTACTATGAAGAAAGGGCCAAGGACTTTTATGAGTTAAATCTTGGGTCCATGACAATGAAAGACTTAAACAGGAAGTTTTTAAGTCTGTTGAGGTATGTGCCGTATTTAGTTGATGAGAAACCGAAGGTACAGCGGTTTCTCAGCTGCCTGCCATACCATATAAAAGATAGAATCGAATATGACAACCCCAAAACTCTGGAAGAAGCTATGCAAAAAGCAAATTTATGTTTTGAACAGAATAAAAAGAAGGAAGGAATAACCAATTGGAAGGCTAAAAAGAATGGTAATCAGGCTGAATACAAGAAAAAGGAGTTTATACCTCAGAAAATTTTTAAGAACAACAAGAACAGAAACCATTCTAATGGAAAGAACTTCCAAGGAAGTAAGAATGGTGCTTCAAATAACTCCAACAACTTCAAGGGCAGCAAGGAGGTTTCTAACAATCACGGAAATTTTACTAAAAATTTCGAAAGGAAGGAACCTGTAAAATGTTGGGAGTGTAATGGCCCACATTATGCGTCAGTTTGCCCAAACCATAAGAAGCCAAACAGCAATATTCATACAACACAAGATGAAATGATAGTTGGAGATTTTGCAAGAACTATGCCCCGGATCAATGCCGCATTGGAAAATCGACAAGCTGAGTACCAAACTTCCATGGTGGAAGTAGAAGGTATGGTTAACAAAACTTCTGTAACTATTTTAATAGATCCAGGTGCTAGTTTAAGTTATATTTCACCTCAGATAGTAGAAAAGTGTCATCTGAATATTGAAAAGTTTGATAACTCTTGGCTGGTACAACTAGCCACAGGGGCAAAAAGAAAGGTAAATTGTTATGTTAATGATTGTATTTTAGATATGAATGGTTTTAAAACTGCTGTTAAATTAAATGTGCTACCACTTGGTTCTTATGACATACTTATAGTTATGGACTGGTTAGAACAACATAGGGTGGTGTTAAATTGTTTTGATAAAACGTTCACATGTGTAAATAATCATGAACTGCCTGTAATAGTTAAAGGAATACCTAAGAAGACTGTGGTTAGGCAGACTTCTGCCTTGCAGCTCAAAAGAGCAGTCAGAAAGGGATGAAAGGCCTATGCTGTAATTATTACAGATGAGGCAAATAATGTTGAAAAAGATAAAATAAAAATAGAGAATATTCCTGTATTAAATGAATTTATTGATGTTTTTCCGGAGGAAATTCCAGGATTACCTCCTCGGAGGGAACTGAATTTCACAATAGAGCTGGTACGAGGTGCTGTACCTAGCTCGAAGGCTCCGTACCGAATGAATATTCTGGAACTTAACGAATTAAAAACGCAGTTAAAGGAATTAATTGATAAGAAATATATTAGACCTAGTGTTTCCCCTTGGGGAGCACCAGTAATATTTGTTAAAAAGAAGGACGGGACTATGCGACTCTGCATAGATTACCATCAGCTTAATAAAATGACAATTAAAAACCGGTATCCGTTGCCACGCATAGACGATCTGTTTGATCAGCTGCGCGGAGCTACGGTGTTCTCTAAGATAGACCTGAGATCAGGCTATCATCAGGTGAGAATAAAGGAAGAAGATATATTTAAGACAGCTTTCAGAACTAGGTATGGACATTACGAATTTGTCATAATGCCCTTTGGGATTACTAATGCCCCAGCCGTCTTTATGTGTCTAATGAACAATATAATGCATAAATATTTAGACAAGTTTATTGTCGTATTCATAGACGACATCTTGATCTACTCTAAAAATGAAGAGGAGCATAAAGAGCATTTACAGATAGTCTTACAAGAACTACGAGAGCAACAGCTCTATGCAAAGTTCAGTAAGTGTGATTTCTTCAGGGATGAAATCCAATACTTAGGTCACGTGGTGACTAAGGAAGGGATTTCAGTTGACCTTGAAAAGATTAGGGCAATTGAAGATTGGCCAGTACCTAAAGATGTAACAGATGTTAGGTCTTTTATGGGGATCACCGGTTATTACCGGAGATTCATAGAAGGTTTTTCAAAGATAGCCAACCTAATCACTTCTTTGCAAAAGAAAGGCAAAAAGTTCGATTGGAACGTAAAATGCGAAGAAAGCTTTAAGAAACTAAAAACTTTATTAACAACTGCGCCAATTTTAAGAATAGTGGATCCCAATAAGGATTTCGTGGTTTGCACAGATTCTTGTAATGACGGTCTAGGCGGAGTTCTGACTCAGGATGGGCATGTCATTGCCTATGAGTCTAGGAAACTAAAGATCCATGAAAGAATTACGCTACTTACGATTTAGAGCTGGCTGCTGTTATTCATGCCTTAAAAATGTGGCGGCACCACTTAATAGGAAGAAAGTTTACTTTAATGACTGATAACAAGGGTTTAAAATACCTTCTAGATCAGCCTAACTTAAATGCAAGGCAAGCCAGATGGCTAGCCTTCCTAAGTGAATACGATTTCGAAATTCAACATATAAAAGGGAAAGAAAATAAAGTAGCTGATGCTTTGAGCAGAAATGCAAAATTGAATTTCACAACAGCAATCAACACTTATAATTTTGATTTAAATGAACAGCTAATTGAAAGTATAAAATTTGATGCAATTTATCAAAAGTTACAAGCTGTAGCTAAGGAAGAACCCATAGAAAGTTTAACTAAAGGATATAGTTTAAATAAAGATGGATTTTTACTGTTTAAAGACAGATTGTATGTGCCAAATGTATCTAAAATTAAATTTCTAATTCCGGATGAAGTGCATAAAACCCCTTATTCAGGGCATCCAGGTTACCAGAAAACTGTCACTATGTTGAGAAAAGATTACTTTTGGCCTAACATGAAATATGAAACAGCAGAGTATATAGCTAGATGTTTGGACTGTCAGCAAGTAAAGACAGAACATCAACATCCAGCTGGGTTATTGCATCCCTTTCCAATTCCTAGCTGGAAGTGGGAAATAATCAGTTTAGATTTCAT
Source organism: Pseudotsuga menziesii (assembly GCA_001517045.1). NCBI lineage: Eukaryota > Viridiplantae > Streptophyta > Pinopsida > Pinales > Pinaceae > Pseudotsuga > Pseudotsuga menziesii. Next base: position 37,053 of record LPNX010353371.1, on the reverse strand, counting down.
TACGGGATTACCCAGAAATCAAAATCAGAATGATTCAATTATGGTGGTAGTGGATAAATTAAGTAAAGCAACACATTTTATTGCTATTAAAACCACTTTTAAGGCTGCAAATATAGCAGACATTTTCTTAAAATAGATTTTTCAGCTACATGGTGTACCGAAAGTTATTATTTCAGACAGGGATCCTAAATTCACTGGGAATTTTTGGAAATCCTTGTTTAAAGGACTAAACACAACATTAAATTTCAGTACTTCTTTCCATCCTCAGACGGACGGATAGACTGAAAGAGTTAATCAAGTGTTAGAAGATCTGTTGAGAATGTATGTTAAGGACCAGCCTGGTAAGTGGGAGGATTATTTGCATTTAGCAGAATTTGCATACAATAACAGTTATCAATCTTTGGCTAAGTTCAGCCCCTTTGAAATTCTGTATGGGCGAAAATGTAACACTCCAATCTCCTGGAATAATCCAGTAGATAGATTAGTGTTGGGGCCCGAATTATTAAAAGAAATGGAACAGATTGTAAAACAGGTGCAGGAGAATTTGAAGGTTGCCCAGGATCGGCAAAAGAGTCAAGCAGATCTGAAAAGAACTCCTAAAGATTTCCAGGTGGGTGAGCATGTGTTCATCAAGGTAAGACCAAAGAAAAGCTCCCTAAGGTTGGGGAGTTGTGCAAAACTTGCACCACGTTATTGTGGTCATTTGAAATTTTATCTAGAGTTGGTCAAGTTGCTTATCAGTTAGCGTTACCACCTAATTTAAAAGTGCACAATGTTTTTCATATTTCTGTTTAAAAAAAATATGTACATGATGCTACTCATGTGATTGACTGGAACGTTGTACAGGTAGAACCAAAAGGGGAAGTTCTGGTGGAACCGGATTGTATCCTCGGGAGGAGGGAGATTACTCTGCGGAACCGCACAATTGGACAGCTGAAGCTGCAATGGAAGCACCTTAGTCCTGAAGAAGCTACTTGGGAACTGGAAAGTAAGATGCGGGAAGCATACCCACATCTATTCCAAGAAGTTCCTGAGGAAGAAGAATAAGTAACATCGAGGACGATGTTACATTTTAAGGGGGTGTGTATGTCACATACCCAATTTTGTAAAAATTATGTAATTTGTTTTATTTTATTTCTGAGACATTATGTTAAACTTAATCCTAAGTAGGGATTGATGAATCAGTAGAGTCAACAGTTATGGAGTGTAATTCAGAATATTTTATTAATAATAAATAAATTATGGAGACAACAGCATGGGAGAGCTGTTAAAAGAGGTTACTGGTCAAACTGGTGGATGGAACTAGGTGGAAAGGCAAAAGACAAGTGGCAGCATCCTCAAACACTTCCTAAGTTGCAGGTGGCAACTTCCCTATATTTGGGGTCATGATTCCCCAAGAAAATGGAATGTGAGCAGGTGGCTCATTAAATGACAGTTAACCCAACTAAGACCTAGGCAATCTTTAAAAGTACTCAATGAAGAGAGTTGAGGCTGCTCAGTTTTTATTCCAGAAGGAATTCATTCAGCTGAATGTTATTCAGGAATTTCATTTGAGGAAGAGGGAAATACAGTAAGGAAGTGTTTGAGCGAATGTTTGCAGTAACTTGATGCTGATTACAGCTATTTGAGCTGAGGGAACTGATTAATAGTTATGAGTTGATACTAAGTTGAAGACTGTATCTGTTTTGCTGCACCTAGTTCCAAGCCAGGGAGACCAGAGCAAGCTCGGGGGTCCTGAGAAGTCGTTGTTTGAGCGCTCTCCAGGAATTTGGTAGGGAGGAACGACCTTCCATTGCTGATTGTTGTCCATAGCATTAAACAGGTTCTTCGTTCATTTCTTTATGACTTTCCCAGTGTAAATGGGTGTATGATATAATTATTTTTATGTCTGTGTAATCAATTAGTATCTGTAAAATTAGTATTCTTGAATGTTAGTAGAAAAATCTTGTTAGTAACACTGTGTTTTTCCACATATGGTATTACCAGATAGTACTCTAGCACAGCAGTTCAGTCTCAGAAGTATTACTTTTCTGGACTGAGTTTCCTAACTAGTTATTTTCGTTAATCACTAGTGCTTTTTATTTTATTATTCTACTGCATTTCTGTGATTTATGCATATGATACTGATCATAAAAGAACGCAGAACTTAGTCTCAAGTTCATTTAATTGTTAAACATTTCTTTTCTTGTTTTCAAATAATTTCTTTACATGGAAAACAACTCAAAGCAAGAACTTGATACAGAATTAAGATTTCTCTGTATTCCAGATTTCTTTTAACCTGTTAATGTTAGTTTTTATAAATACATCATAAACAGCTTAGAAAAACTGTTTTATATTATCTTATACGACTAAGGAGTAGTATTGCATACACAAAAGCCGTATTTACATAAACTAAACAAAGATTAAATTACTTTGAAATAATTGGACTTATACTCAGTCCTTATAATTTAAAAATAAACTATGTACTAGTTATTCACATCTTACTAATTATAAAAACAATAGATTGACATTATGGTTGCATTATTATTAACATACTTATAAGTATGAAAATACTATTCAAATATACAGATAGAATTAATTCAAATACATATCTAGGTTTATTATACATAATGTATAATTAAATAATTTATACCTAAACTAATAATAATACTCTATGTATTATATAGATGTTTTACAAACACTAAAAAAAAAAATAGTAAGACATCATAATAATAAAACAGGTTAGGTAAAGTATAAAGGTATGCATTTTAACTTGCTTAAAAATAGAAGTTAATGTAGAAAATAATACGCTTAAACTAATGTTATTTACCAGAAGAAACAGAAATAATACTAACAATTATAACTGTGCTAAGGGTATAAATCCTACAAACTATTTAGAATTAGTAAAACAAGTTTTCATCCCCCCCCACAGTAACTTCTTTAACAAAGTATCTCCACAGCTTAATGATTCTGTTCCTCTTTTAAAGGGAAGAACAAGTAGTTATCCTAAAATGCAAAGGATAAACAAGAACTGGTGTAACGTTCGACACAGAGCTGTTTTTCATTCAAAACTTTTATTTTATTACAAACTAACAGAGTTATAGTTTTACAAACTGAACCAAAACTAAATCTTGGAATAGGGTTAAACCCTATAAAACTCTGTTTCATTTACAACTAAAGAAGTAAATGATAATTCTACTTCGAGCCTTGAACATAAGATTTAAGAGCTTAACTTGGGTTTTTACTATATTTTAAAACCATAAAAGAACAAAAGCAGAGATTATAGAAGCTAGTTACAGGTTATATATCGGAAGATATTTACCAAAAATTTATACACGTATACAGTAACAACAACTGTCAAAACATTAATAAAAACGAGGTATAACCACAGTAAATCGATATAATGGCTTACAGCTTTTCAGCGTGTTTAAAAGATAGTAATATCAAAAGAAGGCTACAGCCGGTTCGGCCTTATTTTAAAACCAGAAGTATTTACAATCAAAGTCGTGTTTACATATATAGCCAAGCCATATTGCATTTTACAGTCATAGCCGTAGGGCTATACATACAAGCTGGGGTATAAACCCTAATGGTTGTGGTTTAATTTAAAATAAAAACAACCTAAAACCCTGCAGGTCGGACAAAACTATATGGCGAAACCATCTTACTGGCAAGGACTCGCATAAGGTAAACCAGCCGTGATGAGACCGGGGCTTACCGATGGCCGTGGTGCTGTAGATTTTACGCAACTGACAGGCCGAGGGAACGAGCTTCATTACCTGCAGTACCAAGATGCGACCAAGTGTTAACCATTGTTTTATTTATGCAAGGGAAATAAAAAAAAAAAAAAAAGGGAAACCTGCAACTAACGCAGTAATTTATAGAAGAGATAAAATACGTATATTACCTCGTAAACTTTTGAAATCCTCGCATTGATTTGATGCGGTCAATCCAACGAGGAACCAAATCTAAAATCGTGACCAGTATAATAATGTATCGCCAACGCTCAACAGTATGTCGAGCCCAGCAATTTAAGGAAGGGGATAAATCTTGAATGTTACCACTAACAGCTAGCATAGCTTACAGAAAGTGCGTACCACGTAATGAGGAAGGAAACAAGTGCACTTTGGAGCCGACAGGAATTAACAGTAGCTCTACCGAACCAAACCCTAGCAATGGCAGCGTTACAAGGTAAGCTTCGAGCTGCAGAACTTACAATTCTTTCCAAGTGCTAGCAGAGCCAAAGAAAAACCGAAATGATAGGAAGCCCATTGGCAAATTGAAACCAGTGGTAGAACAAACCAGAGTCAACAAGGGTTTGCAGAGCTGCAGCCAAAGGCCCAAACACGAAGGAGGAATGCCAAGTTCAAGGTCAGGTCAAGTTATATGGCGCCGATGCTTGGTCAAGACGTGACCACGTTAGTGCAAAAATAATTGCATAGGAGTGGGTCGAGAGCTATAGTCCACGCTGATCATTGAACCCTTTTTCATTCCAATCATGTTTCAATTGAAAACTATAATAATCGTTAACTCATGCTTCAACCTGCTCGACATATTACAACAAAAACATAATTAATAACGTTGGAATGATGAGTATTATCATTGCCTTGCCTTATGATATAAACCAAAAATTTTGCTATGGATTCTAACCTATGCCTTATACCTTGAGTATCTTGGAGTTAAAACAAAGTGCTATATTACCTTGTTTTATCAAACTATGCCTTATAAGATTTTTGGTCATATATATTATAACAATAAGAATATGAATTTAGGATTAAAAACTTGAAGGACTCTAAACATAGAAGGTTTTAGAATCTATTTTCTTCAAGGATTTAATAGCATGGACAAAGTGATAAGTCTTGAACTACACCTTAAACTTTACACTTGTGGTTTATACCCTAGTCATAGGTAAAGCTATGTAAGACATTTTCGAATCTGCTGCATAGTGTTAGATGTTATATAGTGCTTAGATGGCAGGAATACTTGTTATTTTTCCTTAAATAAAGTGAAGTTAAGAATGAAACCTGTAGGTTTGAAACTTATGTGATAAATTTGGGAAAACTTACTCTTTACATTTATCATATCTCATCTCAACTGATAACATACTTTATTGGTTTAAATTATTGTATATGGAAACTTGTAGGTTTTTAAGGTTGTCATTCTTATTTAAAGATTTCAAGGATATGAATAAGAAGAGTATAACTAAGCAGTTTTATATAATCTACTATCGCCATCTTCTCTAATAATATGGTCGGAAAAACTTATAATAAGTCTAGATTATGATTATCTGGAACTCACGCTAGAGGTGCTTATAGTTTATCCCTTTACTGTCTTTGTAGAAAGAGGTAATATCCTTTTCTTACAAACTCTAAAAAGGTAACAGAAGATTCATTTCAGACAGTACGCTTGGTTTTTACCATTCAAGACATCTCTGATTTGGAATTTTTGGTACAATGCAGTAACGACAAGTAAATAGAAATATGCCTGTTATATAAATTCAAAAATACTTATTGTGATAGAAAAGAAACATTATCTATTTCTATTTTTGCAACTAGCAATTTATGGACGTTCTAATACTCTAGAGGGATTTTTTTTTTTTAAAGTAAGAGAGAAAGCTTTACCTTCAAAGGCATGATAAAACTGGCTAGTATGCATTAAATTTTACTGATTGTATTGGTACAGCAAATTGAGGAGTATTACTTTAAATGGTTAGTAGTAACTCGAACTTTACCTGTCAGCTGTAAGAACAGAAGGAACTTTATGCATTAGCGTAACGCTAAGTAAGCCCCATCTTTTCACAACAAATTCACCTTATGTCACAAACAGAAAAACATTCAGTAACTGAAAAGAAAATATTCATTAAAGAGAACAGAAATAAAGGGGTCATTCTCTTACAATATAAGTAGCATTAACTATGTTATAATTTAACGACTGTATTAATATGAATTTCATGCTATTTTCCAAAGTTTTAAATTTTTCGATAATTTTGGGGTTTGACACCATTATTCCTTAATAAATGCTTGCTATGTTAGACAAATGATTTCCTTGTATTTCCTAACCCTATGTATTTGTTTCTCTGTTTAAAATTTGCTAGGGTTTGCATTTTTAAATACTAATCCTATGTTGTAAGTGATTTTTTATACCAAATTTATTCAGGGATTATTTATGAGTTTACTTCTAGAACTTTAATTCATTTATAAATGTTTACCAAGGGTTCTCCACCTAGTTTAAAATTCATGTATTAGTTTTACTATTGCAGCTGGTTAAGTACAAAATAGGTATTATTTTAGATTTATTACTTATCTGCTCTTTTGGTATTTATACTCTACTGAAATATTCCATTTGTCACGAGAGGCATGTCTTAGAT
>LPNX010353371.1:16802-30538 GCA_001517045.1 Pseudotsuga menziesii | reverse complement strand
TATATATATATATATATATATATCAACATATTTGAATAGAATTATGAATCTAATCAACTAAGTATAGACTATAAGTACTTCTAAGATAAATAAACATCATCATAAACTATGAACAGAGTAAGTATCATGACCGTTCTTTGGTCCAAGATCAAATATATTTTAACTATTTAAAATCCACAGTCCTAATATATAAATCCACATAATCAAACATATGTAATAAAAATCAAATAGTCCCATTTAATATCGCTCACAGTCATAGTATAACAATTAAAAATCTATAAATTACAATGATATACAAGAATTGTTTCTTTATTTAAACCATATCGAAAATCTCTACACAGTCCAAGTAAATATACAAGGGAGGGCACGAATCGAATCGTGTGAGCATCTAAGCCCCAAAACGTAACTCTCCATTTAATTACATACTCCTTACACCAACCATGACCAGGATTCGAAACCTATGGAGTCATTATTTACAATAATCATGGCCACATATACACAGAGGGTATGTGGGGTTTAATAAGAAAATACATTTTCTACAGCAAGGTCGCAAAACCCTAGGTTCTGCACCCATGCTGTAAGCACGGCCACAGCCACAAATAACTAAATACAAAATCTATTAAAATTCCACCTACAGTGACGATAGCCATCGTGGGTTTCACCCATGGCTCTTCCACTTTCCACGTACTTATTAATAAAATGAAACAATAAGAATTTTAACCAACCAAGCTATCACAACAACCATGGGAAGGGGTCATGCCATGCATGGCATGTCCATCAACCCATACACTGTCAATTTTTAGAGATAAGCAATAAATACAAGCAAATATACACAAAGCATCCACGCGGGAAAATGCCTCATATAAAACAAACTTATTAAACATCTATCGTAGCATAAAATATTACACACTAGTCTATTAACCATTGCAAAAAATGGAGATATATTATTTACAAAGTCACCATTAAAGTCTGAAATCAAGTAACGACATAAACATGACAATGTATAACCGTAAGAACAATGTAGTAAACAAGCATTATGACATCGTAAGTAAAATACAGTAATATCCATAACCAAAAGTGAGATGATAGAACATAAGAACAACTTACGACGAAACAATGGTACATTCAATGTACATTATATTCCGCAAGTTCAATAATGTTCCGCATAGGTAGTTTTTACTAGCCTAATAAAAAAAAAATATTTCCAAATTTTGGGACATTACAATGGATAACTAGTCACTCACATCCGCTGTTGTGCAATGCTAATTCATTAAGATGGTAATCTAGTAGAATTCGATTGGTTTTATATAGAGAGAATTCTAAGTTGGTAAATTTTAATTATATTATAAGTGAATTTTCAAATATTTTTTAATAATGAGTTGGGAAAAGAAATAAACACAAAAAAACACTAATATAGAGACAATTATTTGCATATTCACATGTAATGTCCCCAAAAATCGAAAATAAAAAAATTTATAGGCTAGTAAAAACTACCTAGACGGAACATTATTCACTTGCAGAACTCTATTGTAGACTTCATGTACCACTACTTATTCGTAAGTTGTTCTTACGTTCTGTCTTTTACTTCCAGTCATTATTTTTAATGTATTTTACTTATGATGTCGTACTACTGTTTACTACTTAGTATTATGTTTATACTTTTGTTGCTTATGTGTCGTCATTGGATTTATATGCTTCATCCTTTCTGCATAGTTGCACTTGTTAATTATAAAGTCCTAAATTAACTTTGTTTGTGGAAACAAGGTGGGTGGAGTGGCAGGACTCGTTTTCCCATAATTGTTTGAGACATAAAAGTGTTTACTTGTTCGCAGTGTTAGTTAGTTCTCTGAACTAAAGAACCTATTTTACTTCATATGCAGTTCATATTTGGCGACGGAATCTTGTTTAAAGAGTACGAAAAACTCTTGATCTTAAAGAACATACAATGGGTTGACTTTGGTTCCTTGTCGACTCAGAATTATAACCAAGTATAAATCCTAATCTCATCAATTTAGCTATCACTGCTAAATTTCCTATTCACTACTTATGCTTCCTTATGGTCATGTAACTCTTAATTTTACATCTTGGTATTAAGTACGTTTTATGTTTAGTTTACTAAAAATTATTAATGTATCTTGTGTTTTCTATGTGCAGGTTATTATCTCGAGCTAGATTAAAATCTTGATTTTCTTATGAGGGTCAATTGTTTAACATGGCATATTCAATATGCCATGTTCACTAAGCATTAAGCTTAGGGCTTATTCGCATTGTATTAATTTAAGGTTTTAACCTATGGTTCACATGTTATTATGTCTTAAGCCTATGGTATATTATATTTAGTGTATAAGTCATGTGGCTTGGATTAAGACTAGCGCAGACCAAGCCTGGTCTATGCACTACCCTGATCATTGTAATATATTAAAATTTCTTATAACATAAACATCGTATGTGTTAACTTGCGATATGAAAATGGGGTGGTGAATATAACATATTGTTAAACCATATGCCAATATGGTTTAAGCTTTAGCATGGAAAACTAAGGTCACGAATGCAATGAAACTTAACTATGTAGAGTAGATTTGGTATTTCGATAATGGTCACTAGCTGGTGCATTTAATGTTCTCGGTAATCGTGGGAGCCCCAACCTTAGGGCTTGGCTCACGATGGATTTGTCATTTTCTTTGTTGAGTTGGGGTTTGGTCTTGCTCTGCGCCAGGTAAAATGGAGGCGACCTCCATGGCTACGAAGGTAAGAACTCGTTTCGCTTCACTGTAATTCGATGGTTTAACTTTGATGCATTTAAACATTGTCATACTTCTCACCTGGTTTTTGGATGGCTGCAGGTGCTGGGGTCTGTGGAGAGTATCGTGGTTCAAATCTCATCACTGGTTCCTATGTGATGTTAATGGTGTAAGGTAATCCTTCCAACAAGCCAATGCCTGTTATCTCTCGGCCTCACTAAGTGATGTCTTCATTGTTTGGTGTTGGGTTTTTACTGTGTTGGTTGAAATCGCCTTCGAGCTTGTAAAGAATAGACTTGGGTTTTAAATGTCTTAAGGCTTTTAAGCCATGGAGCGAAACTTAAGCCATTTTCCTGTGTATGCGTTTTATGTAAATCATTATTTCGGGTTTTGGGCCTGTTAGCCATGGGCTGCACCATTGCTTGCAATGGTGCTATAACCCATTGGCATGCCTGTGTAACTTCATTCTCGTCCTTTAATGGTGATTGTGTAGCAGATACTGGGAAAAGGAAAAACTGTGTATAAGGTAGATACTCTATGTTTTAAATGAAATGGCCATCCTTATTTTGCTTACTGTCTGTGTGGAAATGTATTCTGCATTAATGGTTTATTAACAGATTTTTACGGACAGACATACGTCGTCGTTGAAGTTTATGTATTGAGTATTTTTAATGTGATGTAATGGTGAACAACGTGGGTTTGAAGAACTTGAGCCACATGTGTCTTAAGCCTTCTCCTTAATGGTTGCGATAACTCTGATGGATTTCGTTATTCTTTGTATCTCATTTATTAGTTAATGGGTTAAATCATTATAATGGTAGTTTTAATAAAACCATATTGTGTTTTCTCGTTTTCCATTTTCGTGGCTTGGGCAAAAGCTGTGCATGGGTTAAAATGGTTGTTTACCATTTTTAATGCTTTCGTTAATTTAGTATATATGTGGAGTATATAGATATAAAGATGCCAGGGATGCAAGCCATGATGACCTCTGTTGCTGTGATTTAGACGTTAGATGGACTCTGTATAATGTTTACTTGGCTGAGGCCATGTTGTAGTGTAATCGCAGTTCTTATTATTAGCATGGTAGTGATTTATAATTTGTTTCCCACACACATGTTATGTATAGTGTGTCCATTGATTTGAAATACAGATGGAACTCATTAGAGTTCGACTCTGTTCGGGTGTTAATGTAATGTATTGTATTTTAATTTATAAAAAGGGTTGGGCTTGTATCCCCACTAGATTTGTTTCCTTTCCCCATTGTAATATTTGGGTTTGTAATTTTATCTTGATATAAGTTAACACATGACATAATTTTTATGTATAATGTATTGTTTCATTCGTTATAAGTAAGGTTTGATGAGTTATATAATTTTGTTTAATGGTTATGCATAAATGAAATTGGATGTTTAAGATGGATTAAAATAAACTCTCGGTGCTTATATATATATATATATATGATCATAAATTTGATATAGGACCACATGGATGGTCACGATGCCTCCTCTGTTCACTTAATTATGATGTTGTTTATTTAATGGGATTAATTTGTTATTTAGTTTATAGTTAATGAGAGAGACCTTGAAAGGTCTTAATGGTTTATTTATTCTTTGATTTAATTTATATTCTAGTTCTATTACTAAATACTTATATTTAGTATTCTGGTTTACTTACTGCTATTAATAATTAGGTGATGACTATCATAGTTCCTTTATTGGTGCTTCTAGGTTGAAGCTAGTAGTTATATTTAATTATATGAATTCCTACTTCTTAACTAGTTTGAAATAGACGTAGACAAGCCTCTGCTAATAAATGAAATATGTCAACAGAGTAATAAAGCCTAGAGACCAATTACTTAGTTCTAGAATTCAAACCCTAGTTTATAGTAAACATAATCTGAATAGTGAAGTAATACAGAAACAAACTTAAATACCATTTTGGTGATATACAGCCTATGATAACATTTACAGCCTAAGGGGAATATTTAATAAATACAAACCCTGGAAGATTCTAACGAGAGAATCAAATAGATAGGGTTAGGAGATGCATTGAAATCATTTACCTAGCATAACGAGCCATTAATCTAGAAAATAGAATAGACAGTCTAAGGTTACAATTTAAGAAATGTAAACCCTAGGAGATATAGACAAAATCATCATTTCTAGGGTTATAAATATATAATGAATCATTAACATAAACAAACCAACATTTATACTAGAAATGAGCTTGACATATTAAGAACTCACACCTGTAATTTTCTGAAGCTCCCTTAATGGCTGAACCTGCACACTTTTAAATAACCAACATTAACAATTTAAGACATATCTGAGCTCTGATTTTGATGACCAAATCACTTGGGAACTACCATGTTCCTCCCAACCATGACGTGCAATCATTCCTGGTTTTAATCAAGATCCCCTCGAGCTCGAATCCAACATGGAAGTAGCTTAGACCTCCTAAGGTAAGGTTTCCTATCGGCTGTATCAAGTCTAGATCAGTTATCCTTTTCTTTCTAGGAAATGTTTCTTCAAGAATTTGCTTGAGAGAAAACAGGAAGAAAAATGACTTCTCCAATGATAGATTAGACCCCCAAGACTTTCCTTGGCTTGATTATTTATAGATAGAATTTTCAGTCAAAGGGACAGTTAAATGAAGAAACCTTGTTTTCTTGATTTAACCCTTTTCAATTACTTTGGGTTAATTATTAAAAATTTAATTTAGGAACTTTCTACTAGTTCCTAGTTGGACTTTTATAGACATTATACTATTTATTAATCTTTCATAATAAATAATAAGTGATGGAGCTCTTCTTCTTTCTTTCATTTATTTATATTATTAATATATTTAATTATTTATACATAACATGGATAAAGTACATAATAATATAACACTTTATTAACATTTGTCTTTTGGCATCATATACCATGATCCCTAGACTTAATGACACTTCTTCCTTAAGGTCAAGTAGGTAGATGGTTTAGGCCGACTAGGCTAGGCAACTCTAACCATCCTTGCACGTTGGATTTCCCTTGTATAACGTGGTCGCTCTTCAGTACTTTGAAGAGAATACATAAATTTGCAATTTCATTTAATCACTTATAAATAAGTATGATGAGATCACTATTTTTCTCGAGTCATTTTCACTCGAAAGTTATTAAATTCTTTTTAGTAACCCCTAGCGCTTACTAGAGCCCATACTCAACGCTTTAACAAGGAGTTACAATTTAGTGCAATTCCAAATCTCATCGTTCAACACTAGTGCTAGGATGTACTTGTATGATACACCTAGGGATACAATGGCCAATGATCTGATGCTCTAGATCTTATGCTCAACATCAACATGGAAGGCTCCAAGGATTATGCCCAACACATCAAATTATATTTTCATGTGTTCCAGAGCTTCTCGTTCAACACAAAGGTAAGTACTCATGTGCTCAATAGGTTCTCGCTCAACACAAATCATTAATCCCTCAAGTGATCCATAGCTCCTCACTCAATAGAAAACATCTGATCAATCATGTGCTTCAGGGTCCATGCCCAACACAAACAAGCATATGCATATATTTATCAATAATTCGCTTATGCCCAATATATAAAATAAATCATCATGTTCATATGCAGTGGGGTCTTCAACCCAAGATAAAAATAAAACATTAAGATAATCATCATAATCAATAGGCACATGCCTATAAGTGTTAGGTCCAAAATTCGGGATATTACATCCCTTTATGCTTAGAACAACACCATCCTTGGTGTTCTAGGGACTCATAATGATATCATGAAACAAGGCGGGGTAACCCTTTCTCATGGTGGCCTTGTTCTCCCAAGTAGCCTCATCAGCCTCAAAGTGCTTCCACTGCACTTTCAATTGGACCACAGTGCGCTTCTGAAGCTGCACTTCTCTCTTATCTAGTATATGAGTAGGATGAGGGGTAAACTCCCCTTCAGTTTCCACCTGTAATAGGGACCAATAAACAACATGTTTAGTATCATAAACATATTTATTTAACAAATATGCATGGAAAACATTGTGGACTCTTACATGCACAGGAAATGCTAGTTCATAAGCCACTGGCCCTTACTTGGCCAGTATTTCAAAAGGTCCACAAAATATAGGTGCTAACTTACCACACCTACCCAAGCTCAACGACCTTTGTTTGGATTTTACTTTCAAGTAAACATGATTTCCTATTTGAAAGTCTTTATCTTTTCTTTTCTGATCCATGTAAATCTTCTGGAGGTCCTGTGCTTATTTAAGGTTCACGTGGACCTTGGTAACCAACTGTTCCAAGTCCATCAACAAATCATGCCCTAACATAAGCCAATCCACTGGGCTATCCCAAGTAATCGGTGTTCTACACTTCCATCCATAGAATACCTCAAAGGGACTCATCTTGGCAGAAGTCTGATAACTGTTGTTATACGCAAACTCTGCGAGGTGCAAGTAATCCTTCCACTTCATGGTATTGTTGATAACATACATTAAAAGCATGTCCTCGACAATTTGGTTTACTCTCTCTATCTTCCCATATAGCTGTGGGTGATATGCAGTGCTGAAGTTCAACTGCATCTCCAATCTGGAGAATAAAGATCTCCAAAAGTTTCCTGTAAACTGAAAATCTCGATCCGAGATAATTTCCTTGGGTATCCCATCCAATCTAAATATCTCTTTCAAGAAGATATCAACAATGTTCATGGCCTTGTAGGTTTACTTCACAGGAATGAATTATGCTACCTTCAACAACTTGTCAATGACCAAAAAAATAGAATCATTTTTCTTCTTACTTTTCGGTAAACCAGTGATAAAGTCGATACTAATAACCTCATAGTTCCATTCTGGAATGGGCAACAGCTGCAGTAATCCTGCAGGATGTTGATGCTCAGCTTTAACTAGCTAGCATTCCTGACATTTCGCAATCAGAATTGCAATGTTGGCCTTTAACTTAGGCCAAAAAAAGTGTCTCTTGACAACGGATATCATTTTTTAATATCTCGGGTGCTATATGAAATTCGGTGAGGATGCTGGACCTAAGGTCCCCTCCTTCTAGAACATACAAGTGATCCTTGGACTGTAGCAGTCCCGATTCGTCTACCTTGTATTCTTTTTGTTGTTGAGACAACCTATCCTCCTGGAATTTATTGAGGATCTATAGATAGAACGGGTCAACTCCGTTGGCCGCTCTAATCCTCTCATGCAAATATGCATGAGTTTGACTCAAGGTCACCTCATAAATCATATGAGTTCATCAAATCAAAGCATTAGAAACCTTATTTTCCCTGCCCTTAATGTGCTTTAGCTAGAAATGGTACTGGATGAGGAAATCCAACCATTTGGCTTGCCTCATGTTCAAATCTGGTTGATCAAATAAATACTTCAAACTCATAATGTCTGTCTTCAGAAGGAACTTCCTTCCCATGAGGTAGTTCCCCAACATCCTCAAAGAATGGATGATGGCAGCTAACTCAAGATTATGCGTAGGGTAATTTTTCTCATGCTCTTTTAACTTCCATGACTCATAATAGATTGCGTGATCATTCTACAAGAGGACTCCTCCAATTCCTTCCTTGATTGCATCCGTGAAAACAACAAAATCTCCATTAGGATCCGCAATTCGTAACATCGATGCGGTCATAAAAAAATGGTTAAGCTTTTGAAATATTTCTTCACACTTAGTGGTCCATAAGAACTTACTTGCTTTATTTTGCAAAGCGGTCATGGGGCAAGCGAATCTCAAGAAGTTCTCAATAAACTTTCGATAATATCCGGCTAATACCAAGAATGACCTAATGTTAATGACACTAGTAGGGGTATACCAATCCTTTATGGCTTTAATATTTTCTCAGTCCATAGCTATCCCTGTCTCGAAGATAATGTGACCTAGATACTGCATCTGCGGTTTGTAAAAATCTCACTTAGTAAACTTAGTATAAATCTGGTGTTCTCTCAACACTTGTAGCACTATGTGAAGATGTTCTTTTTGTTCTTCTTCATTCTTTGAATAAACCATTATGTCGTCTATAAATACTAAGACAAACTTATCCAGATACCTACAGAATATGTTGTTCATCATACACATAAAATTCATGGGTGGATTGGTCAACCTGAATGGTATCACTACAAACTCATAGTGCCCATACCTTGTACAAAACGTGGTTTTGTGAATATCCTCGTCGCGAATCCATACCTGATGGTACCCGGATCATAGGTCAATCTTTGAAAATATTCTGGCTCCTCCCACCTGATCGAACAAGTTGTCGATCCTCGGGAGTGGGTAACGGTTCTTTATAGTCATTTTGTTCAACTGACGGTAATCGATGCACATCTGCATCATACCGTGTTTCTTCTTTACGAACAATATTGGTTCTCCCTAAGGGGACACACTGGGTCGCATATACCCTTTTTCTATCAACTTCTACAACTGTAGTTTGAGTTCCACCAACTTAGTTGCACTCATGCGGTAAAGAGTTTTGGAATCCGGAACTAATCCTGATGTTAGTTTGATGGAAAAAATTTGGTCTCATTTCAGAGGTATTCCGAGGATTTCCTCGGGAAACACATCCTTGAATTATTCAAGAACAGGGAAGTATTCTATGCGTTGTTCCCTATCAAACTTTTTGTCTCGGATGTTTACTACAAACAACTTGCAGCCTTTCCTAGTGCATTTATTTGCTTGTACGACAGATATTTGTCTTACAGAAACTTTGTTTGGAATGCCCTGAACCTTCACTTGGTTCCCTAGGCTATCAATACACAAGATAGACTTGTGCAAACAATCGATCATTACATGGTGTTGATCCAATCAGTCCACGCCGATAAGTACATCGTACGATCCTAAAGGTAGGATGTTCAGATTTACTTTTGTAAGAAAACCATTCAAGTTTACCTCACATTCTTTAACAATTTCTTAAACCTTCCATTTCGTACCGGTGGCTAACTGAACCAGCCAAGGTTTTTCATGTTTTACTTTCCCCAGTTTGCATTCATCAACATATTTAGGCAAAACATAGCTCCGTCAAGCACCAGGATCAATACGTATTGAAATCGAAGTATTCAAGATCTTAACTTCTATCTCAACCATCATAGCTTGATGATCTTTCTGTCGACCATCCAATGTTGGATAGATCCAGGGTGTTCCAGCTATGTCCTTGACAGTTGGTTCTTCTTGTAAGTTGTGCAAGACCCCACCGGTCTTGTTCTTACAATATTGGGCATAATGAGGCCCATTGCATTTCCAGCACTTGATCTGTAGCAGGGTAGCATTGACTCCACTTACTACTAGTTTTTTAACATTAGTATCCTGTACATAAGGATTTGTATGAGATCTATTAAATTTCTTGTTCGTTTGAAAGCTGTTATTTTTCTTTCTGTATGGCTATGGGTTGGACCCAGGATTGCGGTTATTAGAGAAGTTCTTAGACTTGTCTCGGTTTCGATTCAGGTTCTCCTGCCTCAGCTTTCCATGCTCATAACAGAGCCTAGCTTTGTGTAGCATGGTATCCAAAGTCTTAGGCATGTTGAATTCAATCCTGTCTCGAAAACTGGGAGGAAGACATCCTAGGAACTGCTGGATATTTAACTTTTCTTCTTTGATGTGTGGTACATAATGCAACAGATCTAGAAATATGTTAATAAAGGCATCCATAGTCATGTATCCCATGCATATTTCATGAAACTCTTTCACTTTTCTGTCAAAGAACATTTATGACATATATTTTTCTTGAAATTTTTTTAGAAATTATCCTAGCGTATTTCCCGCAGTTCATTTTTCTTGGTATGTTTTAAATGTATCCACCATCTTGATGCCTTTCCATTCAAGTTATAGATGTCAATATGAGCATTCATCTGACTTGAATAGTTATGAACCTAAAAATAATTACCGATGCCCAACAACCACTCTTCATCCTTTTCCCTAGTTTTTAGTTCACCATCATAGGTCAGGCCTCTTATTTTTCGAAACTCCCCCTGAAGACTGTCATCACTATTTTGCTTCTTTCTTCCAAGAGAAAGAGAGTCATCACTGGAAGGACTATGATGATCTCCTTTTGGTGCTTCAGGGGTGTGTTCTTCTTTTTCCTCTCCTCTTAGGTTGTTGGCCCGTTTTGGGTAAGGTTCTCTTTTGGAACTTTTTGTGGATGGGGTAGGTTTACCCTATGGGCTACCTCCCTTCATGTTTCTCAATAAGGATTCATTTATAGATTGATGTTCCTTCATTTCGTTTAGGCTCTCTTCTCTGAAACATCAGAGTTTATCTCTACCACCAGCTCCACTTCTGGAGTAGGGGAGGTCATCTTTCCTTGCCCACTATTTCCTTCCTCAGTATTCATAAACTGAACAGTGCTATAAAAATTCCCGTAACTGCAAAAAAATTTAATAACAAGTATGTTAGAAACCAAAATTTAATATTAGATTTTATTTTCTCTGCGGTGATATCTTGGTGCGCCCATAGGTCTCTTAGTATTGAAACTCGGCTCTAATACCACTTGTAATGTCCCCAAAAATCGAAAATAAAATAAAATAAAAAATTTATAGGCTAGTAGAAACTACCTAGACGAAACAGTATTCACTTGCGGAACTCTATTGTACACTTCATTTACCACTGCTTATTCGTAAGTTGTTCTTACGTTCTGTCTTTTACTTTCAGTCATTATTTTTAATGTATTTTACTTATGATGTCATATTGTTGTTTAATGCTGGGTATTATGTTTATACTTTTTTCGCTTATGTGTCATCACTATATTTATATGCTTCGTCCTTTTTGGATAGTCGCACTTGTTAATTATAAAGTATTAACTTAACCTTGTTTGTGGAAATAAAGTGGGCGGAGTGGCGGGACTCGTTCTCCCACGACGGTTTGAGAGGTAAAAGTGTTTACTTGTTCGCAGGCTTACTTAGTTCTCTAAACTAAGGCACCTATTTTACTTCATATGCAGTTCATATTTGGCGACGAGATATTGTTTAAAGAGAATGAAAAGTCTTGATCTTAAAGAACATACTATGGGTTGACTTGGGTTCCTTGCCGACTCACAATCATAACTAGGTATAGATCCTAATCTCATCAATTTAGCTATTACTGCTAAATTTCCTATTCACTACTTATGCTTCCTTACGGTCTTGTAACTCTTCATTTTACATATTGGTATTAATTGCGTTTTATGTTTAGTTTACTAAAAACTATTACATATCTTGTGTTTTCTATGTGCAAGTTCTTATCTCGAGCTAGATTTAGATCTTGATTTTGTTATGACGGTCGATTGTTTAACATGGCATATTCCATATGCTATGTTCACTAAGCATTAAGCTTGGGGCTTATTTACATTGTATTAAGTTAAGGTTTTAACCTATGGTTCACATGTAATTATGTCTTATGCCTATGGTATATTATATGTAGTGTATAAATCTTGTGGCATGGCTTAAGACTAGCACAGACCAAGCTTGGTCTATGCACTACCCTTATCATTATAATATATTAAACTTTGCTATAACATAAACATTGTATGTGTTACCTTGTGATATGAAAATGGGGTGGCGAATATAACATATGGTTGAACCATATGTCAATAGGGTTTATGATTTTGCATAGAAAATGCAGGTCACAAATGCAACGAAACTTAACTATGGAGAGTGGGTTTGGTAGTTCGATAATGGTCACCAGCTGGTGCATTTAATTTTCTTCTCTTAGTAATTGTGGTAGCCCCAAGCTTAGGGCTTGGCTCATGATGGATTTGTCATTTGCTTTGTTGAGTTGGGGTTTGGTCTTGCTCTGTGCAAGGGAAAATGGAGGCCACCTCCATGGCCACGAAGGTAAGAACTTGTTTGGCTTCACAGTAATTTGATTGTTTAACTTTGATGCATTTAATCATTGTCATAGTTCTCACCTGGTTTGTGGATGGTTGTAGGTGATGGGGCCTATGGAGAGTATCGTAGTTCAAATCTCATTGCCAGTTCCTGTGTGATGTTAATGGTGTAAGGTAAGCCTTCCAGCAAGCCAATGCTTGTTATATCTTGACCTTACTGATGGATGTCTTCGTTGTTTGGCATTGGGGTTTTACTGTGTTGGTTGAAATCGTCTTCAGACTTGTAAAGAATAGACCTAGGTTTTACAAGTCAAGGCTTTTAAGCCATGGAGCAAAACTTAAGCCATTCGACTCTGTGTATGTGTTTTATGTAAATCATTATTTTGGGTTTTGGGCCTTTTAGCCATGGGCTGCACCATTTCTTGCAAAGGTGCTATAGCCCATCGGCATGCCTGTGTAACTTCGTTCTCGTCCTTTACTGGTGACTGTGTAGAAGATAGTGCGAAATCGAAAAACTGTGTATAAGGTAGATACTCTGCATTTTAAATGAAATGGCCCTCATTATTTTGCTTACTATGTGTGTGGAAATGTATTCCGTGTTAATGGTTTATTAACAGAGTTTTAGGGACAGACATACACCGTCATTGAAGTTTATGTATTGAGTATTTTTAATGTGCTATAATCGTGACTAGCGTGGGTTTGAAGACCAGGCCGTATGTGGCTTAAGCCTTCTCCTTAATGGTTGCGATAGTTCTGATGGATTTCGTTACTATTTGTATCTCATTTATTAGTTAATGGGTTAAATCATTAACATGGTATTTTTAATAAAACCATACTGTGTATTCTTGTTTGGCATTGTCGTAGCTTGGGTGAAAGTTATACATGGGTTAAAATGGTTGTTTATAGTTTTTGTAATGTCCCTCTCAGCCTTGGATGCCAAAGGGGGATAAGAAAAAAAAACTTTGTTTGTTTATTACTATAAAAGGGGCCAAACTGATTAGGCCATCTTTACAAGAGACTTTAAGTTGTAGTATATGTGCATGAAACAAAACAATCATTTAAGAATTTCCTGTAGAGTGATTCACAGCAAGTCATCATTATAGTGCCCTAAAGACTTACTATGCATGTCATAAAGTTTATAATTGAACATTAACCTTATCATTATCTTTCACAGTATTACTTTCCGTTCTGCTCAACCCT
>LPNX010353340.1:10000-11131 GCA_001517045.1 Pseudotsuga menziesii | reverse complement strand
ATATATTTCCTAGTTCTTTTTATTACAAAATATTCATAAAAAGTGTGACAGTATAATTATTGAAGCATTCAAATGCATTTTGTTAAAAATAATATTTTATTTCAATTTTCATCTTCTACGGGTACAATGGACTTTATCTCAAATCAAAATTCTACAAGGGAGGGTCCACTGCCATATATCAAAATGGCCGATGGAAGGGTGAGTTGTAAGAATTCTTAATGCTTTTTTGAAATGATTCAAAGTGAGGGTCATGAAATTTCCTTAGTTGTTACGTTATAAATAATAATTATGTGAGACTTTCAATAACTTAGGAAAAAAAACATAAAATATATATTTATATATTGCTGAATAGAGACGTTATGGGTATGAACCAAAAATTCATATAATTCAATGCACATTAAAAAAAATCTAATAAACCTACCTAACAAAAATTCATATAAATTCATTACATAAAAAAATCTGATTTTTTCTACCTCCCTATCTACCTAAAATTCCTACCTAAATTCAAATCAATGAACTGCATAAAAACCATTCAAGTAAATATATGAAATTACATGTAATAACATATTTGAAATGTAGACATCCTTGTGAAACTTTCAGTAGGGCATATATGCAAGGTAAACGGCTATTCAAATTCTTGATAACTCCACAAAACAACAATAGATATTCATTGTTCATTGATCTTGAAACGATCCAGTGCAGTCTTTCCTTCTAGTGGGTGGCCCCAGTAAGCATCTTGATACTCTTGGAAATGATATCCTCTATACAGAGCAGGGTGTTGTTCATCCACCAGGTTTGTTGCAGGAGCCATAAATGCATCGTCTGAAGGAGCATAGAAAGTGGGAATTGATATGCGTGTGTTGGACCTGTTTGTTACTACTCGATGCTTGACGCTCCCAAATCGGCCATTACTCACAACCTATTATTCAAATCACACACAAAACAAATTGAATCAATACAGTTGTCAAATTCTTAAACAGACTGGAAACTAGAAAAGTATATGGATCTACTCTTTTTTTCTCACCTGCAGCTGATCTCCCAAATTGACAACCAAAGAGCTGTGTTAAATTCTTTTTCTGAGTATCATAAACAAAGAGCTGTGTTAAATAGGAGAAACATATTAATACATTC
>LPNX010353321.1:62832-88550 GCA_001517045.1 Pseudotsuga menziesii | reverse complement strand
ACAGCTCCATATTCAGTCTCCATTGTTGATAATTTGCATGATCAATTGTTAATTGCTGTGAGTGAAATTAATCTACTGCAGGCCTGAATTTCTACAGTGTGATGAAAATTTATAGGATAAAAGAAAGTTAAGATATTACAAAGAGGTTATTAACAGTAATCTTGAAAATCAAAATTTTATGTTTGTTTTAACTAGCATAAGGAAGAAGATCCACATAGCTAAAATAAGAAGGTACTCTCATGAGTTTTCATACTAAAACCAATAAGCTTGCAGACTAAAATTTTATGTTTGTTTTAACTGGCATAAGGAAGAACATCCACATAGCTAAAATAAGAAGGTACTCTCATGAGTTACCACGAATTTGATTTAGCCTGGGAATGAAACTCAACTTAGTCCTGAGAGCCATTCTTCGAGAGAATGGAGGCACCTGCTCAGTTACCAAGAATTTGATTTAGTGTGGGACTGAAACTCAGCTTAGCACTGAGAGCCATTCTTTGGGAGAATGGAGGCACCTGGTTAGTTACCAAGAATTTGTTTTAGTTTGGTACTGAAACTTAGCCTTGGGATGAGAGGCATTCTTTGAGAATGGAAGATGATTATGTGTGATTTCCTCTCTCTTAATCGTTACGGCTAGGTTACTTCTGAAGGGACTAGAAACACCTTGATGATGTCACTAGCACCTAACCCTTATAAGAAGTATTGAGGACCAAAGGACTGTACCATCTGGTTTGGATCTTCCCCTTATACAATGATGAAAAAATATATAAAACAATGTACCTTGAGACAGACAAAATAATTATTGATCTTGTTGGTCCTATAAATTAGTTGTTTTTTATGCCTTTTATGGCTCACCTTATCTTGTGGGTATGTGTTGTTTTATTGTGAACCCCTTGGTTGACTTATGGTCCTTGATCTTACTTGGTCCTAGCACTCTTATTGTGTGTGCACCTTTGACTCTTACCTTATGGGTTTTATCCAAAGTCATATTTTCTACTTTATGGTTTTATTAATAAAATAATTTATGGTTTTATTAATAAAACCTTTGGACCCTTTTTTTATCTTATGGTTTTATCTTGGAAAATGTTATTTTATGTTTTGACCTATGATACCATATCTTAAGGTTATAAAGTCAATCCATGTGATCCATCCTCACATGCTTATGAGAGACATGATCATATAATGTGACTTTTGTCTTTCTCTAGCATGATTGGGTTATCTTGCCCTTACCCCTACTCTGTGCAACATGAACTAGCATGACCGATATTTCTCCCTCTACGTGACCATGCCTGCTTCTCCACGCAATTTTACTGCTTGTCCATGAGAACTCTCCACCCAGCATCTTTACCTTGTCACTTGATCTCTTCCACACAACTATGTGAGATCCAGTGCGATCTTAACATGTTCTCTTTGTGTGATGCCCTATATAGACCACATGGAATTCTCTTTTGTGTGAATGTAGACTCTCTCCCTCACCCGCACGTTGTAACCTCTCTGTGGTCTATGGGTTGTTCTCCTAGTGTGACCTTGAGTAGGTACTATAGGTTCTTCCACAACGTGATCATGAGCCTGTTTTCATCTTAAGACTATGACTGTTTTGCCATCGGGACTATGAGGTTATACCTAGCGTGATTGTTTTCATGTGGGGACTGTAGGGTATTCAACAATGTGAGTGTGAGTAGTGTCTATTGTGGTTTATTCACACCGTGAGCCTGTTTTCATGTGCAGGCTATGAATTTTTTCCCATTGGGACTGTGAGGTTCTACATAGCGTGATTTTTTTCCTCTGGGGACTGTGGGTTCTTCAACAATGTGACCGTGAACTATGTGGATTGTGGTATGTTCACCCCATGGTATTGTTTCTTGGTGGATTGTGGGTTCTTCCACAGCGTGAACGTGAGAATGATTCTCGATGGACTGTGGGTTCTTCCACAACGTGACCGTGAGCCTATTTCTTGGTGGACTATGGGTTCTTCCATAGCATGACCGTGGGCCTATTTGTTGGTGAACTGTAGGTTTTTCCATAGCATGACCATGAGCTTGTTTCTTGGTGGACTGTGGGTTCTCCCCCAGCGTGAGCGTGAGACTGTTTCTTGGTGGACTATGGGTTCTTACCCACCATGACTGTGAGCCTGTTTTCTTGTGTGGATTGTGGCGTCTTCCCTAGCATGACTGTGATTTTCACTTTATGTGTGGACTATGGGTTTTCCATCATGATTGTGAAAGCACAACTATGCAAAGTATGATTGTGTGTCTCTGCACTATGTGTCCACATCCTTACTCAACATCCTTTGTCAGTATAAATGTACTAGGTATGACTGTGTTTTTTGACTAATAATTATGGGTCAGTATGCTTCTTCCTTAACCTCTTAGGCTCTCTCTCAAGGTACGTAAATTGTTTTCCCATGTTGACTTGTCTCTTCGGTGACAAGATCAAATATGAAATATCCGAGTATAAGGATGATTCAAATATTCATTATGATTCTTTACTGATGATATATATTGTACATTATTTTATCATGTTATTATTGTACATGGAATTTGATGATTCTCAAGGACCAACTTTAATGCAGTGACTAATGGAGTGTTAAGTTGAAAGAGATGAAAATTATGTTTGTTTTTTATTACAGTTCAAATTTTATTCAGCAATACTATTATGAATATGATTTTATATGTTCATGCATTAACATTTACTACTTAGGTTAAAAACTCCTCTAACCCTAAAAATTCAACACAAGGCACATTTGATGATTGTCTCCATTACTGGTTAAATTCGGAATCAAAATGTTCATTTCTCCCTCTATTCTTTATCTGGGGTGTATTGAGACACTGCAATCTACTTCTATTTGAAAATGTTCCTTTCAACACAAGGAGAGTTATTTTTTGTTATTTATGGGATGTTTATTGATTATCATAGGAAATTTGAGGTTAAAGAACCAAGGAACATTTCAGTGCCCATTTTTCATGATATTGTTGTGATTGGGTATTTTAATGGGGCCTCCCAACATGGGCATTGTGGGGATGGAGTGACCATATGTGATGCAGGAGCATTTGATCTCAAACAAAAACTCTAAATCTTATTTAGGTTCTAAGGCCATGACACTAGGACAATGTGGGATCGAATGTAAAATCGTTTGTAAAATATGTGATTTTCTCATACTTGTTTAGAGTTAGAAGGTTTTTTTATTTGAGGACAAGTGTCCATGTTAATGTAATATGAGTCATGAAACAAATCCTTGAATCATTGGGATGACTCGAGAGGGTATTTGAGAATAGGTTGCAAGTATATAGGCATCAGTTTGATGAGTCATAGATAAGATAGACTTGAAATTCTAAATTTAGAAAGTTGTTACACCAATTAGGTGTTGATAGGCAGAATTATAGGAATTTATTTTATGATCTTTAGCCTCATTTTTGTAAACATGGTAAGTTACGTGCATTCAGATAGGGAGGAATATGTCCAAGTAGAGAATATCCAGACATAGGAAGAATCGATCAGGGCTTCATATGATGTATGTACAATTTTAAGCTCTAAGAGCCATTCTCTGTGAGAATGGAGGCACTTGGCTAATTACTAGAAATTAGTCTCAGTTTGGGACTGAAACTCAGCCTAGGGATGAGAGCCATTCTTTGAGAATGGAATATGATGGTGTGTGATGCCATCTCTCCTAATCGTTATTGCTAGGTTGCTTCTCAAGGGTTTGGACACCCCTTGATGATGTCAGTAGAACCTAACCCTTAGGAGAAGTATTGAGGACCAAAGGATCGTACCATTTGGTTTGGATATTCCCCTTATATAGTGAAGAAAAAAATATATCAAACACTGTACCTTCAGAGAGAGAAAAGAATTATTGATCTTGTTGTTCCTATAAAGGAGTTGTTTTTTCCACCTTTTATGGTTCACCTTATATTGTGGGTATGTGATGTTTTATTGTGAACCCCTTGGGTGACTCATGGTCCTTTATCTTACTTGGTCCTAGCACTCTTATTATGTGTGCACCTTCGACTCTTACCTTATGGGTTTTATCCTAAGTCATATTTTATACTTTATGGTTTTATTAATGAAACCATTGGACCCTTTTTTATCTTATGGTATTATCATGAACCATGTTATTTTATGTTTTGACCTATGATACCCTATCTTAAGGTTATAAAGTCGATCCTTGTGATCCATGCTCACATTCTTATAAGAAACATGATCATATAACATGACTGTGGTCTTTCTCTAGCGTGACTAGATTATCTTACTCTTACCACTGCTCCACTCAACTTGCACCAGTATGACCGATATTTTTCCATCAACGTGACTATGCCTGCTGTTCCACATGATTTTCCTGCTGCTCCATGATATCTTTCTGTCCAACATCTGTATCTCCTCACTTGACCTCTTCCACATGAATATGTGAGCTCCAGTGTGAGCCCAATGTGTTCTCTCTGAGTGATTCCCTAGATAGACCGCACAACCTTCTATCCCACATGACTACAGACTCTCTTCATGACCCACGCGTTGTAACCTCTCTATGGACTATGGGCTATTATCCCATTGTGACCTTGAGTGGGGACTCTGGGTTCTTCCACAACGTGACTGTGAGCTTGTTTTCATGTGAAAAATGTGACTTTTTTTTTCTATCAAGAATGTGAGATTCTACCTAGCGTGATTGTTTTCTTATGGGGACTGTGAGGTCTTCCACAATGTGACCATGAGTTGTGTGGAATTTGGTTTGTTCACATCGTGAGCCTTTTTTCATATGTAGAGTGCAATTTTTTTCCCATCAGAACTGAGAGGTTCTAGCTAGCATGATTGTTTTCCTGTGGGGGATGTGGGGTGTTCCATAGCATTACCATGAGCTGTGTGGACTATGGTTTATATATTCACCCCACGAGCCTATTTCTTTTCATACTATGGGTTATTGCAAAACATGATTGTGAGCCTATTTCTTGGTGGACTATGGGTTCTTCCACAGTGTTACCATGAGCTTGTTTCTTAGTGGACTATGGGTTCATCCATAGCCTGATCATGCGCCTTTTTCTTGGTGGACTATGGGTTCTTCCATAATGTGATCGTGAGCCTATTTCTTGGTGGACTGTGTGTTCTTCCATAGCGTGACCGTGAGCCTATTTCTTGGTGGAACGTGGGTTCTTCCTGAGGATGACCATGAGCCTGTTTCTTGGTGGATTGTGGTTTCTTCCCTAGTGTGACCGTGATCCTGTTTTCTTGTGTGGAATATGGGGTCTTCCCCAATGTGACCGTGAGTTTCACTTTATGTGCGAAATGTGGTTTTTCCAGCATGACTGTGTAAAGTATGATTGTGACTCTCTGCACTATGTGTATGCATCCTTACTCAACATCTTTTTTCAGCATGATTGTACTCAGTATGACTATGCTTGTTGAATAAGAATTTTGGTTCAGTATGCTTCTTCCTTAACCCTCTTAGGATCTCTCTCAAGGTATGTAAATTGTTTTCCTAGTTGACTTGTCCCTTCGGTGACAAGATCAAATCTGAAATATCTGAGTATAAGGATGATTCAAATATTCGTTATGATTCTTTAGCTGGGATATCTACTATACATTATTTTATCATGTTGTTACTGTACATGGATTTTGATGATTCTCGAGGGCCAACTTTAACGCAATGACTAATGTAGCGTTGAGCTGAAAGAGATGAAAATTATGTTTGTTTTTTATTACATTTCAAATTTTATTAAGTAGTACTCTTCTGAATCATAGTTTATATGTTCATGCATTAAAGTTCACTACTTTGGTTAAAAAATCCTCTAACCCTAAAAATGAAACACAAGCCACGTTTGATGATTGTCTCTATTACTAGTTAAATTCTGAATCAAAATGTTCATTTCTCCCTCTGTTATTTATATAGGGTGTATTGAGACATTGTAATTTGCTTCTATTTGAAAATGTTCCTTTCAACATAAGGAGATTTATTTTTGTTATTTATGCTATGTTTTTTTATTATCATAGGAAATTCGAGGTTAAAGCATCAACGAGCATTTCAATGCCCATTTTTCATGATACTGTTGCAATTGGGTATTTTGATGGGCCCTCCCAAAATGAGAATTGTGGGGATGGAGTGCCCATATGTGATCTAGGAGCATTTGCTCTCAAACCAAAACTATAAATCTTGGCCAGGTCCTAAGACCATGACACTAGGACAATGTGGGATTGAATTTAAAATCCTTGTAAAATATGTGATTTTCTCATAGTTTGTAAGTTTAGTGTTAGAAGGTTTTTGATTTGAGGACAAGTGTCCATGTTAATGTAATATGAGTCATGAAACAAATTCTCGAATCATTAGGATGACTCGAGAGGGTATTTGAGAATAGGTTGCATGTGTATATCCACTAGTTTTATTATTCATAGATAGGATAGACTTGAAATTATAAATTTAGAAAGCTATTACACCAATTTAGGAACTGAAAGGAAAAATTATAGGAATCAGTTTTATGATATTTAGGATCAGTTTTGTAAACATGGTAATCTACGGGAATTCGGATAGGGAGGAAGATGGTCAAGTAAAGAATATCATGCCATAGGAAGAGTAGATTAGGGTTTCATATGATGTATGTACAATTTTATTGCTTAATGAGAAAGAATATTGTCAATGCAGTGTATTTGTCTCTTTTACAGTTTATATATGATATATTTGAGTAACTTGATGAATATTAGTTATGTGAAGGATTAATTAAACTGTGTATGAAACCTGATAGCAAGCTAAGAAGGAGAGTTGAGTATAATTTGTTATGAAGTTCTAGTTATAAGAATGAATTTTTGTTGGATATGGTTGAAATAGCCATGTCCATGTATTACAAGATTTCAATAGATCTTCAAAATTTCACAATGAATAGGTATGATCTATAATATGATGATAATCTCAATTCTCATCCGTAAGGTGAATCGAGAATCCAGATAAAAATTTGTCTAAGTTAACCCTCCCTAGGTAGCCTCTTTGTGGATGATTTGGTCACTATCCCTTCACACCAACAAGTAGAAAACACCTCCATTAAGCAAAACAATGATAAAAAACAATGAAAATTGGGTTTAAAACCTTTTCTTGGGTGCATACTTCCATAAATTGCTAGTCAAGGGTTAAGTCGTGAGTTTGACTTGTGATGATTGAGTCAAATTGGTCAACCCAAGTTAAACTCAGAAAGTTTTGAGTTGGATCTTTTGACTGCAGAGTCCAATTTAAATCATAAAATTGCAATTTGACTCACGATTCCTGTGACTTTGGTTTGGACTCTTTGAAGCTACATTGCAGGGGAACCCCGGCCTCTCACACTTTGTTCTCGAAGCATGTTCCAAGAGGGAGTGTTCAAGAAGTACACTTAGGATTATGCTCTCATGGTCTTTGAGGTGCTTCCAGGGTGATCCCTGAATGATAACATAACATTCTTAATTTATAAGGGTAGAAAGGGAAAATCTTTAAATTTTTTACGTTATTATTTATTGTTTTAGGATGTTTGAGATGGGTTCCAACCTCAGTAGACCTCATTTGAAGAAAATAGCATCCCATCCAAAAATTTAAATTCAACAAAAAAAGCAGTTTTCAACACTCTAACAAACAGAACTGCACCAAACCAAAGAGAAGTCCACTAAACCATCAAAAGACACTAAATGCCATTATTCCCTTTTTCCACATGTCATCATACTTAAGGAGCAGTGACCTCCACAAATATAGGAACTGATGAATCTCTAGCTTTTCCTTTGAAGGACTTACCGTTAACATCATGCACTCAAAACGATGGTCAAGCAAGAGCCAAAGTCATATTAATTCTTGTAGAACAACTGAAATATTGTAATTGGGATCTTGGAAAGGATAATAGCATGTTTCCCCTGCCATCTCATGTTTTGGATCTAATTTTACATGAATACAATACAACTTGTGAAATTGTTGCTGAAAATGGTCTTGTTAATGTTTTGCTGGATATCTTGTCTAGTTTTTACCTGGATCCATAAAAAAGTGGCAACCTTCCAAATTTTAAGTATGTGATCCCATGCTACTAGTTGTTGATATTTTTCTATAGTTGAAGCAACAATTCGATTCTAATATTATGATTAAACAATCTAAGAAAAAAGATGATGATGTTGAGAATACTGAGAATTTGGAGTCTAATCATCAAAATCATACAAAGCACGTGTTGGTTGTGCCTGAAGTGTACATAACTACTGAAGAGTAGAAAAAAACTATTAACATAGTCTGCAACTTCATTCAGATGAATCTTACCTCAACTGTTGTACACGCTCTTCTTTAACTATGTGCAAGGCTAAAAAGGGTGCATGCCATAGCATTGTGTTTCCTTGAAAGAGGTGGATTGGTTTCTTCGCTCATATTTCCTACTAGTTGCTTATTTTTAGGGTTTAACAGTGTTGCATCAACTATTGTTTATGATATTCTTGAGGATCCTCATATGCTTCAGGCAGCTATGGAGTCAGAAATTTGACAAGATATTGTAGCTGCTTTAAATCAAAATATAAGTGGAAGGTTGAGTCCTCATACTTTTATCTCAAACTTAGCTCTTGTTATCTCAAACTTAGCTTGGTTGAGCTGAAGGTGATTTTCTATTTGATGCATTTCATGTGATGCCTATTGAAAAGGTTTTTGGGGAGAATCGACAATAGGCAAGTACTACCTCTACCTATAATCTTATAGGAAGGATTGATGATTGTGGAACACCATTTCAACATCCAATTCTCAGTAGACCATCTACCCCATTTAAATCAGTTTTTCATCAAGAGCAATATGCAATTTTTAAAATTTTTGGTTGTTGAACATCTGCTAGATTATAAATTGTTTTTCTTGGATTCGGACTTTATAATTCATAGTTTAAGGACATATATAATGCAATGTGTCTATGATTACGGAGAATGATAGGGTTGTAGCAGAGAGTAATATTGAAAGTACTTCAGATCCGTCCCATTTGGATTATATTTACTGAACACTTTGATGTGGGTGACCAATAAGTCGTTTGAGTAGTTGGGTTGATGATAGTCAGCAACTTAGGGGAATCAGTGGCACTACAATAGAATTAGGAATTGAGGATAGTTTTGTTTCTCAGTTATAGAGGGCTCAACTCGTTGATGACACTCAATCATATTAGGCCCATGATACCACCAGATCATAGGAAAAAGGTGATGCTACTACCTCACAAGCTGTAGATGTTGGTACTGTAATGATAGAAACTTTACAATCATAGGAAAATCATATACAGAGAACCAAGGAACGTAACCAATACCATGTTGAAGATAATACAATCTATCATCCTTTATTGCCATTAGATACTCAAAGTTGTGTATTGATCCTTTTTACCATTATATAGGACTTTGTAAGTTAGGTTTCCAAATTCTTAAAGGGTTCTAGCTCAATGGAAGAGCGCCTGCCTTACAAGCAAGAGGTTGGTGGTTCAATTCCTCCATGCCTTAATGATATTATAATATCGGTTAAAAACAACTAAATTAGTAAGAAAAAAATAAGAGATAGTTGACCAAACAAAATAACCAAAACTCATATATAAAATTTAATAAAAATGACTAAATTAGTGACCAAAACATGAGAGATACGAAACTAGGAATTAAAAAGGATGCAACACGTAGCGCTAATGATGAAGCCAAACATGGCGTTGATATGGTAGAAAAATAAGATGTTATTTTTGATGCAAAACATGGCGCTACAGAGGAAGCAAAATATTGTGCAACAATAGAATAAATATTTGATGTCATTTTGGTAGCAAAACACGATGCAAAAAAGGAAGCAAAAATTGGTGCAAATTTGGAAGCGAAAATTGGCACATATTTGGAAGTAAAACATGGTGCAAAATGGGATGATAAAGTGGTAGCAAAAATGGATGCAATATTGGGTGCTAACATGATGCTATTAAGGATGCAAATATGGCGCTAACGGGGGTGTCATTTAAGAAGTAGAAGCAGACACTCGCTAGGAATCAAAATAGGACGCTATTTAGGAAGCAAACCTCGACGTTGTTTAGGAAGCAAAGTTGGACGCTATTCTGGAAGCAAACCTCGACGTTGTTTAGGAAGCAAATTTGGACGCTATTCTGGAAGCAAAAAAAGAGACGCTATTTTGGACGCCATAAAAGATGCTATTTAGGAAGCAAAAAAAGACATTTTTTGAGATGCTTTAAGTTTTGTCCATGATGCGTCCCATTTAGCGTCTAGTTTGACCACTCAATGTAAAAAAAATTACACTAAAAAGGGATGCTAAATGGGACACTAATTCTAGGATTTGTTGTAGTGTCAGGCAAGTCTATATGGGATTTTGACTAGAGATTCAAGACCCTGATAGCTAATGTAAATTTCCAAATTTCCAATGTCCAACGTAAATAATGGTTGATTTTTGCATTATTACCCGAAATTTTCATTCCCCTAAACAAAAGATAGTATCCAATATAGAATATCTAGAGATTTTCCTGAAATCAAACACTTCACCAGTCGGAGAAACTAGTGCGAGAATGGTGCAAATCCATAATAATTAGCTAATCTTTCATTGCAAATACATGATATCAAGAAGGGAAATGAAATCTGTGAAAACATATGGTGTACATGGTGCAAAACTAAAGGCCATAATAAGGGATTCATGTTGGGACTTCCTAGACTACCTTGCTTCTGGTGCACTAATACATTAAGCTCACAAGGGGTGATGTAACACCCTGGTTTTGACCCCGTTTGCATTAAATGTATATGATGTATATATTGTAATTAATCGTGGTGTGGAGCTAAAGGAAAAATCCCCATCATCTATTTAACGTTTTATGTTCCGACGATTAAAATCGTTGCCGATGGTGAATGGTGCTATCTGGCACATTATAATTTTTGGCATCATGTAAATATGCATTTTAATTAAAATACCCACAACCAGCTATGTCTATGCAACATTAAAAGAGGTGGGGGCATGATTTCCGAAGGATAAGGAGGGGGGAATATTTAACCTTTGGGGCCAATGGGGAAAATCCAAATGTCAATGAGAGAACCCATCAAACAATCAACTACCTTTCTTGTCTCATTCACCCAATCATTTAATTCTTCCAAAAATGGTTGAGTTAGTTAATGCATGGGGATGGGGAAGAGTATGGCAGTCAAAAATCTGAATTGAAGAAGTGGAGAGGCCAAATTATTTGCTATAATTGTGGAGAACCATGACATTATGATAGAGACTGTACAAATCCTACATCGACATGTTCATATTGTAAAGTGTTGGATCATACTATTGAGGAATGTCCACAACTTATTGTGAAATAAAAAGCCAAGTTCATTGGGAATCAGAACTAGCTCCCAAATGCAAATCAGAATGTTCAGAATATTTCAGCTGAACCTCGAGAACCTAGCATTACTATTTTAACAAGGGGAGGTGTTACGACTAGAGAGGAAAACCATCGAAAAATACATGAATAAGACATGTGGTACAAAAGAAAGTACCATTTGATGTTCAGAAGGAAAAATGAGTATTCTTCAATGCATGAAACGAGTTTGTTGACAAAAACTGTGACTCAAAATCTACTAAATTTTCAATGTTTGACGAAGGTCCAGTCATTTACATGCTGCCAAGATTTGACCAATCGATTTCAAAGAAATCAACAGGAAAGGTAAGCATTTTGAAGGATTTCTTGAAAAGTTGTTTAGTCCATGTTAAGAATGTTGAGATGCTTTGGCAAAGATATCATCTCTAATAGAATAAATCCTAACAAGTTTGTGACTGGAAAAAAATGTCAATCATATTCATAAAAAAATGAATACTAATAGAGAATCGTGCATGAATGCTCAAATAGGCGATTATGATATGGATTGTATTATTCTTGACTCATGGGATAAGATGTTAACATCTTGACAAGGAAAACATGGGAAATCATGGCCCAAAATGCAAGTTAGTTTGGTCATCTATTCAGCTGAAGCTAGTTAACCAATTGAAGGTTCTTCGTATTGGTCGACTACCACAGGTTCCTATCGAGGATGAAGGGATCTCAACCCATGTAAACTTTGAAGTGATACACATTGTTGACAATACGGATTCTTATCCAACACATTTGGAATCAATTGGGCTATTGAAAATCAGACCATCATAAACTTTAAAAAACATATTTGTTCATTTGAAGACTAAAAATTGTGGGTATTTACTCCAATTGACCCTTTGGAGGGCCAAAAATATGTCCAACCAATGAAAGGTGAGTGCCAAGAAGGATACTTGGATAATATTTACAATATATCATATGTGATGGATGTCTATATAAATCCTACAACTGATGGAAAATTAAGTTAGCAAAGTGTCAGTTCATGTTCATCAGATTTAGGGGAAGCATTGGAAAATTGGAAGAACTAGTTTCATGAAGTTTTGATGTGGAAATGTGTGAGAATCACAAAATATTTACGATAGGTGGGTACTGAGGTATGTGATATACCTACTTATGAGGGATTACCTAATTTGGACACATTTTTTACAGAACTTGAAGATAAGGTATTGGAACCTCAATAGTTATTAGCTCTTAATGTGGCCTTGAAAGCTACACCAGCATGATGGCGGGATGTTTATAAACAATTCATTTCAATATGGCCTCAGTTTCAAAGACTATTAGGGAGGAATACTAATGGACCCTGCAAAGATTGAAATCATTGTTGACCTACCACCACCGTCATTGGTTAGATAATTGAGGACCAAGCTAGGTCATACTAGTTATTACAGGAAATTTATTAGATGGTGTGTGGATATCGTTGCTCCAATGGAGAAGTTGTTAAAGAAAGATGTCAATTTTAAGAAGAATGAAGAATGTCAAAAGATTCTTGATGTGCTTAAAGAGAAAATGGTTTTAGCACCTATTTTAGTATTTCCCGACTATTAGAAAGAATTACATGTGCATTTTGATTCATCATTTGTCACGCTTGGAGAATTTCTCACAGAAGTAGGCGAGGGCTCTACCAATTACCCTGTTGCATTTGATAGTTGAAAGTTGTCGATTGTAGACAAAAATTATATGATGATAAAGCGAGAGGGGCTTGCCATGGTATATGCACTCCAAAAATTTTGGCACTATTTATTGGGTGGTCGCTTTAAGATGTTTAGGAATCATTCTACTTTGAAATACTTAGACAATAAGCCAGTGTTGGGGGGAATATCTTTCACTGGCTCCTTCTCTTCCAAGAATTCAATTTTTATATTGTTGTAAAACTAGGAAGATTGAATGTAGGTCCTAACCATCTTTGAAGGCTAGAAAACGGGGAAGAACCCACCATCTTAGATGATAATCTTCATGCCGCACAACTATTTGCAGTAAAAATGGTTGATGATTATTATGAAGAAATTGTGAATTTATTGACTATAGGGAGTGCACCAGAAGGATTTAGTACAACGTAAAAGAAGCAATTGGTTGTAAAAGCTGCAGATTTTCATCTTATAGTTGTACATTTATATAACTTAGGACCAGATGAGACACTACATTACTGTATATAGGAACATGATAAAACAATGTTGTTAGATGAAGCTCATGTCAACATGGCATGGGTCCACTATGTAGGGAAAGAGACAACAAAATAAAATTTTACAAGAAGGATTATGGTGGCCTACCATTCATTTAGACGCTCTTGACTACTGTGGCATTTGTAATATTTTCCAATGCACAGGGAAACCATCCCAACGAGATGAAATGCCGTTGGTACCATGGGAAACTTTGCAGGGATTTGATAAGTAGGTTGTCAACTGATATGTCTATTATCGTATCTATCACCATGATATCTTTCCATTGTGCCTCAACTCTCTCTTTATGCATGTTGAGTCATTGTGGAGGTTCCAATATGGGTATAGGGCTCAATATCACCCTTTCGTCTTTCTTACGAATGCCTTCAATGAGGATTTGAAATTTGTATCAAGAACCTATCCTGAAACATCTCTTCTGCCTCAATTTTTCGTCTTTTCTTCACATGGGAGATAATCATCATAAATAAGAATCGCAAATGCTTGTCCTTCCTTCCACTGCTTGAAAGTACTATCCCTCTTCCCTCTCTTGTCCTTGCATTGGATTATTGAATGTTTGGATCTCCTCCCGTAAAACTCGGCATACCATTCTTGTCCTTCACTAATATTTGGCGTTAAAATCTCTCTGTTGGCCTTCTACTCAAGGTGTCCCTTCATGCATGCTTCTTTCTTCATTTTGTGCCATGCCTTCTCTACCTTGTGGCTAGTTGTTCCCGAAGTCACCCACATATGGGTATGGCTTCGACTTTACATGGATGATATAATTGATGGATTCTTGAAATCCACATGTTTCTATCTTGATGTTTAATATATCAATGGTGATATGTTACTAAGGAATCCTTAACAAAATTGTCTAGGAGGCACACTTAAAGACCACAACTTTGGAAAGTAAAAATACGTTTTTCTATATGAAATTATTTTTAAATAAAAAAGTGCACTTGGTTAAGAAGTGTTCAAAAAGCACACTTTTGAAACCTATATTGTCCTTTTTTAACATAATTTGGCACTTTAAAAATGTTGATATTTTACACTTTGAAAGACTAAATTCACACTTTTCAAGTCCAAATTTTTCCTAAACTATCCAAATTTAATTAAATTAGTGTTCAAATTCTAAAATATAAACACTTACCAAAAATTTTATCCAATTAAAATAATTATAAGAAATTTTTTCGATAATGTAAAGTTATATTTTTTAAAAATTTAATTTATAAAAATTTACCAACTTCTATAAATTTTTAATTCTTTATAATAAAAACTAACTAAAATTTAGAGCTGTCGGAATCCTTATCTCACACTCATGGCCCATGGGTTTTAATAATCCACAACGGCGTGGGCTAGCTATGGAGCAAACCTACCTCCATCGGACGAAGGAGGAGCAAAGTCAACGTTGACTTTGCTCCTCCTCCGTCCGATGGAGGGAGGTATGCTCCATAGCTAGCTTATTCCATCCACAATGATAGCATACGAGTCACGACAATTGTGGGACCTTTAAAATAACTGATGATATCTCTAAATTTATTGTGGAAGACATGTCTGATATTTAATCCAATCAATTCAGGACGCATGGAAGTTACGGACAGAGTTGATTCAAATGAGATCTCCCGTATCTTGAGATTCAGCTGTATAGCCCGTACAACCCCGACAGAACTGGTCAATGGACATGACAGATTGTTATTTTTAAAATTTTGATGGGTGTACTATACTTGAGTTGTTTAAAGAGGAGAGTTTTTGACCTTTGGAATGAGGTGTGTAGTATATGTATTTATGGAATAAAATTTGGTATTTTATTTTTTAATAAAAAAATTGTTTATAAATAATTAAATAAAGTTATTATAAAGTTATTTTACCTTTTTAAGTAATTGAATAAAAATATATAACCTATTGGAAACAAAAAGAATTCATTTATAAATAAATAAAGAGCATGCTTACAATTAAAGAACCATCTTAACTCTACTATACTATTATACATACACCTATAATTTCCATAATATATATATATATATATATATATATGTGAATGAATAATGTAATATTGATTGCACCATAAATACCATGTCGTTTCATTGGTTTCTTAGTGATCTTTGACAGGTTATAAATCATGTGCATGTTTTGTATAGTTAAAGACATTATGTCGTCACACCTGAAGGTGATGTACTTACACTTTTTATATTTATCTTTATTATATATTCTGCTAAGGGTTGCTTAGCCCTAAGGTTAAGTATTGGCACTAGCCTTCACGCCCTAGCTCACAAAACATGATGTTAGTAGCATACTTTTTATGAAGGAGAGTGAGTATTGGGAACTATGGTGTTACACACCATAGTCCTTATCCCAACACTTGGCATGAATTATGGTTATGTTTGATCCATGGTATAGACCATAGTCCTTGCGCAAGCTATAAGCTTAAATGATTGAATCATATGTAACTAACAAGTTGGGACATACGATGATCATACCATATTCGAAGGTTGATCTAGGCAATAATTCGTTGACATGTTATAATATATCATATGATTTCTAGCCATGCGATATGTTGGGAGGTACAAGGTTATGATTTGGTTTGACCTTTGCAATAAAGTTTTGTCCTGGTTGCAAGTTGATAGCGTAGCTAGGTATTTAAAGGCTTTCCTGAGATTTAATCTCATCCCTCAATTTGTCATTACGAATTGGCCATGGTTTGATAGGGTTTAATTGTCGTTTTTTGGCATGTCTGAACATTTTATTTTGATGTTGTTTGGTCTACAACTCCTTTCGAGGGAAGCTCTACCTTCCATGGTTGCGTCGAGTAGTTTCACTCGTTAATTATTTACCCAGTAGTTGTAAAATCGCACTTATTCTTTTCTTTCAAGGTGTGTTGGGGGTTTTTGTTCGGTGTTAATAGCCGCCACCGGTCTCAGCCTTGCTGGTTACTGCGCAATGAACCAAGACCATCGTTTCGTGGCCTTTCACTACCTTTAACCTAGTAAGTGTTAGCTTAGCTCTGGATATAATTTATAAAACATTCTTTTAAACTCTCTGGCAGTAAAGACTGACTGGTATTGTTGTTTTACTTTGCAGGAAGAGGATGGATAAGAGCGCACAAGAGGACTAGCCGACCCTTGGCCCTCTCTGCAATTGGATAAGGTAAAGTAAGTTCATTTAGTATTGTTAGTTTTTCAATTAAAATACATTATGGTTCTAACTGTAATGTGGATGCTTGCAGGTTTGGTGAAGCCAACAAGGGTGGCGACAGGGTCACCTCCTCCCAAGATCTCTTCTCTACACACTAAGCTATGTAAAACACCCTCTACTTTGTTTGTAATATGGAAAACCCACTCTGGATTAACTAGCATTTGACCTTGACTCGTCGTCTGACTTTGTAGGAGGCTCTTGGATAGAAAATCGTGGTCGTGTAGGAGCAAGGAATTTCACCATACTCAAGATAAGTTTTATACTGTAGTTTTATTTTAAACCCTTATGGGTTTTTTTATTCCACGAGAAGAGGTCTTCGTAGCCTCTCTGTTCCATCATCATTTATAAATCTTTTTGTGTGTTATGTGGTTGGAATTAAAAGCATGTCATGGGTTCCATCTTCGATGGGATTACCATTACTTTGGTTGGCATTGTTTGTAAAACCTATTTATATATTAAAAGGTTTTTAAAGTACAGTGGATGCCATCTGTGATGGACTTACATCCACCTTTGGTTGTGAATCATGTATGTTTATTTTTTATATATCTAAATAATGAAAGCGACCCCCTAGGGTCTATGCTAGTTTCTTATTTGTGCGTTTCTTGATGTTAATGATAATACCTGATAAAATTATGTTTATACAATGGAAGCCATATAATGATGGTCTTAGTGCCATTAATTGGATAATTTACTGTTTATGTAGTATATATGAGCTTAATTTGGATTCTGTAGCATTGATTTGTTTTAAATAAAAGTATGTGCCTCGGGTCAGATACCGGTAAGATGAGGCTGGGAAAACATGAGCTAGACTCGTGAGCAAACTTGATCGATACAATAGATCTAAAAGATTTATTAAACTCAAATTTGGTTTTGGGATGTTAGTTAATTAATATAGTAATTGGATCTAGATCTTTATTTGATTGTACTTCATAATGGTTACTTCGATCTTGGTAATCTCGATCTGTAATGGGGTTTGAGATGAGATCAGATTTATAAGATTTTAACTTGGATTTAAAAAGCCTCTCGACTCTTATTCTGTCCATTAAGAAAATCCCGAATAAAACAATTTTTAAAATATTTCGATTTATGCAAATGGACACTCTGTTGTGTTATATTCGATCTAGTTTAATTAAGCAAGTTCTCTATGAGTTTTGTTAAGTGAACTTACTAAATTTTAAAAGTACGATTCTAGTTTTGTTTTAATCTATTGTAAATATTTTTCCTGTAAATATAAGCAAGCTTAATCTAGAACATTTAACTATATCTAAGGTATACTTTCGTTCAATTTACTAGTTGTGTTAACATTACACATTGTACGAATTATCTGATTTGGGTATGAATGCCTTTGTTCGTTAAGAAAACTTAGGTTAATGGATCTACAAATACTAAATAAAATCATTTTACTGACATGATTATAACAAATAGGAAAGATATTTAGATCGGATACATAGTAGGAAAGATATTGCAAACCAATGCATAATAGGAACAATATTTGAAACATATGCATAATAGTATTACTGTAAACAAAAATGTACCATTCATTTGAATTATGTACTATTAAGCTAATAACTTAAAACCAAGTTAGATATTAATTTGGTGATAATTACAAATTAAAGATAATTGGGTAAATTACAAGTATTTTACTTCATAATTAATTAATATACCCAACTTTTGCTTTTTTAAAGATTTATGTCTCATATTCACACCAATATCTTGAATTAGGTTGAAATTGTGTAAATAATTGTTTAAATTTTTTAAATAAAACATTTTCAGTGACTTAATTTCTTAGCTCCAACACTAAAACAATTATTTATGTATATAAATTAATTTCAATATAAATATATATTTTTAAAGAAAACTATTATTACTATACATAATTAATGCTTTATGACAAAATATATAAAGTATCTCTTATCTCTCATAACTGCAACACCAATAACATAAAATTAAAATTAAAAAAATAATATTAAACTAGCCACTAATTATTAAACACAATTTAAAAAATAAATAAATTATATATAAAATAAAAGGTACCTTAACCAAATCAAAGTGAATACTTTAACCAAATCAAACAATCAAAGTGAATACTTTAGAGATCCCTAACCATACACAATTAACATGGAGGCCATAACAACTATAGAACTACTATTGGATAAGCTTCATGGTGAAATTATTTTTACCTATTTTCTGCAAGGACTCAAAGCTTAGATGACTTTTTATATCTTCAAAATACACTATTATTATCGTCAGATATTACATCATCCTTTTATGTCAGCCCCAGTTTATCTATCACGTCAGCTCCAAAAAATTAGGTTTGGAAACAGCGGTCCCAACCAGAGTTTATGTAGTGTTTGAATTATTATTGAGTTCGAATGAAGAGCAGGTATCAGTTCCTTTCGATGCTCTTGTTTCATCAGATTCCACTGAGAAAATTAGGTTTGGAAACAGCGGTCCCGACTCCCAACCAGAGAGTTTATGTAGTGTTTGAATTATTATTGAGTTCAGAGGTGCTTAATATTATTGGTGGATGCAAACAACATCGAATGAAGAGCAGGTATCAGTTCCTTTCGATGCTCTTGTTTCACCAGATTCTACTGAGAAAATTCAAGATATGTGCAGAGAATATGTAGTTATCTAACTGTTCATATGATGTAATATTCTTTGTATCATTGCCTATGGATGCTTTTGTTTGTTTCATATGGCTTTGGCTCGTCGGATTCTAGTGGAGTATTGGCTGGGGTTAAAAGGAAATTTCAAGATATACACAAAATATATAGCAAATAAAATATGTTATTATGTACAATCATACATCTGTTTATTTTTTTTAATTGATATATTGATGGCAAAGACTTTAATAATTTATATAATATTATAATAATTTATTATAATATAATGGTTATATAAAAGACTTTAATAATTGATATATAAATTATAATATTATAATTTATATAATATAATATTATATTAATAATTTATATAATATAATATTATAATATTATAAATATAATATTATAATATTTATATAATAATTTATATAAATATATTGATGGCAAAGACTTTAATAATTTATATAATATTTATATAATTATAATATTATTATAATTTATATAATATTATAAGAATTTGGATTGAAAGGGAAAATCCAAATTCCAGTGGATTACAGCGGGAAATGTCTTGGATTGAAAGGGAAAATCCAATATGTGCACAGAATATGTAGTAATCTAACTGTAGATATGATTAATTTGGTATCAAAAATTATTTGACCGTATGTTAAATTTTTTATACTTGCCTCGAACCAAAGTATAACACACCCAACAAAATTTAATAAATTGCCATTTGAATCTCCAGATAAGGGAAATGTCATTTTTCCACCAGTCCTGACTTGATTAAATCACAGACCAGACGTCTTCCCAAATAAATCATTTTTCCACCCGTCCTGACTTGATTAATTAGTTTTTTAATAAAAAACTAAAAAATTGATAGAAATTGTAGTTTCACGTTGGTAAATTTTTATAAATAATAAATAAATATTAAATAAAAACTATATTTTAATATTAATTTATTATAGATTAACAATTATATCACTAAAATTAATATGTTTGGAATAGGTTGATAAGAATATATATTTGATACATTGATAATGAACTACACATTGATAATGGAAATTTAATCTAAATAAAAACTTTTGAAAACCTTTACCTTTTCTTATTCATATTTATAGATTGTAGTGAGCCTATCACCCTAGTAGTATATTACCAAACTTATATAGTCCTTAATGGAAAGCTTATTGGAGGTGTATGGTTTCATTGCAATGAAGAGAGATGAAGTCATTGGAGTACAACTACGAGTTCATCTAATAGTTTTTAATTATCATGTTTTAATTACAAAGTTCATCTAAATTTAATTTAATAGTAGTATAAGTGTTAGAGCTAACCTAATACTTGTCTAATAGTTATCCAATATAACCAAGATTAAAGTTGAAGTTAAGGTAGTAGTTATAGAATCATTGGAGTTAAGCTCATAGTTGTATCTTAGTTTTTAATTAGCATGTTTTAATTACAAGGTTCATCTAAATTTAAATTAATAGTAGTATCAGCGCTAACCTAATACTTATCTAATAGTTATCCAATATAACCAAGATTAGAGTTAAATTAAGTTAATAGTTGTAAAGTCATTGGAGTTAAGCTAATAGTTATGACTCTGATTAGACTTGAAGTTAAGCTAATAGTTGTATCTAATAATCGAATAGTTGTATCTAATAGTTATTGGAGTTAAGCTCATAGTTGTATCTAATAATTAAATAGTTCAAGTAATTATCACAAGTTAATTAAGCTATTTTTTTTAATTGTTAATTTTGAATTTTGGAAGACATCTATAGAATCATTGAATAGTACACTTGTTTCATTCTAGTATGTAATGAAAAAGCATATGATAAAAAATCATAAATAGAATCATTGAACTTATCTTTAATATCTATGTAACGGTTAGAATAACTGTCTTAAAGTTATCCAGATTGAATTTAGTCATATTGTTTGATGCATTGCAATTCAAGTGTAATTTTATATGTTGTATTAGTTATGTAAATATAAATCAATTATATCATAGTTTAATATGAAATTTAAAAATAGTTATAAATTATAATAATATGCGTTTTTTAACGGTAATTTGATTGGTAGTTGATGAATGGATAACTGATACCCAAGCATATATAACTCATAGATGATAAAAGGATAACCAACCGATGAAGAATATTGATGATAACTTGTAGTTAGGCATGGGTAACTGAGTTGAAACCGTTTAACTAGAAGAAAATGAGGAATAGAAATAAAATTCCAAGTTGTCTTCCATTCCATCACATGATCTCATAACCATTTGACCCCTATGGGCTTGATCCAACCACAAACTATGTGGGTGTGCTAATTTATATTTTTTTTATAATTGTTTATTTTGAATTTAGAACTACTGTCATAAAATCAATAGACAGTACACTTGTCTTATCCTAGATGAAAAAACATAGATTGTAGTTCACCCCAAACATAAAATAAAAACTTTAATCAACATAATAATTTAATTATTTTTTTTTAATATAATAAACTTATAATATTATTTATTAATATTATTTGTGAAAATGATCCCATTTTTATAATGGATACCAGATTTCTTTATAATGGATATCATATTTGTCTTGTACATGTCTACATCAACTCTTTCTCCCTCATATGTCTAGTACAAACATGCAAATTTCTTTATAATGGATATCATATTTGTCTTGTACATGTTTACATCAACTCATCTTTATATTGGACACCATATTTCTTTATATTAGATATCATATTTGTCTAGTACATGTCTACATCAACGCTTTCTCCCTCATATGTTTTGTACAAACATGCAAATTTAATTAATTATAATGTTGGAACAAACACATCTTCAACCTTTGCAAGTCTCAAAATATATTTAAGGTTTATGAAAGGCATATCCAGCCACAACACATCTAACAAAACTGATCTTGGATCATGCATGCCTATGTAGATTTATAATATAGATTTATAATTGTTTTTGTATTTTAATATACAAATAGTTTGTGAGGGTTTTCTCATGCTCTATAATATTTGCTAGGTAGTAGCATAAGCAATTGGTCGGCATACTCCTTACAGCTGGTTGGTTGAAGGGATGAATTTTGATTCATTAGTTTTATAACTTTTTGGAAATTTTGAAATATGTATTTTTAAGCTATTTTTAAAAAAATAAAAAAAATGGTGTTGATT
The DNA here is from genome assembly GCA_001517045.1 of Pseudotsuga menziesii. Classification (NCBI taxonomy): domain Eukaryota; kingdom Viridiplantae; phylum Streptophyta; class Pinopsida; order Pinales; family Pinaceae; genus Pseudotsuga; species Pseudotsuga menziesii. The sequence continues at coordinate 66,125 of LPNX010353321.1, read as the reverse complement.
ATTAATATATAAATTTTTATTTCCAAAATAATATAAAAATGATAATATTTTTACATTGAAAATATGGAGAAAAATATGGAGAAGATATGAAGGTAGAATATTTTATTATTATTATTATTAGTTATATTTTCTAAAACCACTTTATAATGACATGTATCTTATTTATGTGTTTTTTTTCTAAAACTACATTATAATTTATGAATTGATATTTCCAAACTTTTTATAAAAAGCTAAGCATTAACTGATTTTATTTTATTATTCAATTTATTTCATAAAGATAGCTAACGTTCACTTAACTATGTTATAATGATCAAATATTTGTGATATTAATTATTTAATTTATAAATTATATTAAAATCATACTTAAAAAAATCTTAATATAATAAAATTTGTAATATATAAATTTAAACATAATTTATAAAATAATTAAATACAATATAATATTTATTATTCATAATAATAATAATATTTATAATTTTTAAAATTACAATAAAATAAATATATATTAAAAATAAAAATTAATAAAATCATAAAATTATAAATTCTTTAATAATATACTATAACTCTACGTATTATTACTCCTCTACCAATAACTTGAAAAAAAACATAACAAAAAAATTTTATCAAAATTTTTAACATCGTGCACAAAACATGGAACTCGTCTTACTCTATAATGACAAGTATACATTGTATAAAGAATGGAAGTTAAATCATTAATAAACACCATTCCTAATTTTTTATATACATATATAAATAAAAAATATTATTTAATAAATATATTATAATTAAGTATATAACATTATTTTATATTATATATTATTATTATTTAAATTAAATATTAATTAAAATAATATAATATAATTTATATTAAAATAATGATATAAGAAAATGAAAAAAATCTTAATTAAATTAATATAATATAATTTATATAGCTTCTGAAAAGACATAGGATAATGACTTAGAAAAGTGGGAAGACACTTGAAATGAGCAAACGGACGACCATAATCAATGGAAGTCATTGTATGGGAAGGTTATGAGATGAGAGATGATGTAATGTTTTTTTTTATGAAAGTGTTATTGGATGAATGTGTTGATAAGGTGTTTAATAGAGGAGATAAACAATGAGGATGTGGGGTGGGAATTTTTTGGAAATGGTAGTTATAGATGATAATTTAAGCATGGAGTATGGGATCATAATGAATAAATTGAAAAAAAATCTTATATTTGTAAATTGGTTTGGAAGGGTGATTAGTGGGTGGGATTTTTTCTATGTTATTTTGGTTTCTAGGAGTAGCTAGGATTAGCGAGGCTTATTAGCTTTAATGATTTCTATCATGATAGGAGGAAGTAGAGGCAAGGATAGGAATGCTTAGTCTCATCAAGGAAAATAGGCCTCTCTAAATCAATAGGCCTCTTCACCATATCCTCAAAATCACTCTAAGAACCATGAAACATGCCCGATTCCACTATAAATAATGCTAATTCCTCTTGATGAAGCTAAAGAATCTTAAAATATTTGTATAAGCATAATTTTTTCTTTCATTAAATAAGCATAACTAGTCTTACTCATTGCATAATAATCAGACTTACATTATAAACATATAAAAACTTTATATAATAATTTTTTTTTATATTTAAAAATATAATTCTTTCTAATTCAAAATAAATAAACAATTAAAATGATTTATTTCTCAAAATTACATTTACATTTAAAAACCATCACATAATGATAAACATTTTCACATCCCATATAATCAAATGGATCTGTCCTCCACATTGATAAACATTCTTACATCCCATAATCAAATTGATAAACATTGATAAACATTGATAAACATTGATAAACATTGATAAACATTGATAAACATTGATAAACATTGATAAACATTGATAAACATTCTTACATCCCATAATCAAATTGATAAACATTTTTACATCCCATAATCAAATGGATCTATCCTCTACGGCATTATACAAGTGATAAAAATGATAACATATTACCTCAACTCACTCAAATGAACTGAGTCAAATGTATCTATCCCTTGAATCAAGTCAAATTGATACTCATATATCCCACTTATGTTATAGACTAAATGATAGACTAAATCTAAATCTTATATCTAAACCATTAATTTCAACCGAAGGACCTGAACCCGAAATATCGATAACGCAGATACAGAGAATCCGACGAAAAAGTGCCATAAAAACTCATCAAAACTAAGCAGTTCTGCAAAACTTCAAATCAAGACTGCCTTATCTCTAAAAACAGGCCTATCAACCAACGGACACACAAACAAAAAGAGACGGACACACAACCATTACAGATTTTTACACAAACAAACAAAAAAATGATTTCAACCTTTCTTTCAAAAAAATGGAAAATTTATATAATTACATTACATAAATAATGTTTTCCTGCAAACACTTTAATAAACTTTCTTTTGTATTAATGCTTAAGATAATCGAATACACTCCGCTTATATACGTAGATATAATTACATTACATGTATGTCTAATTAAATTTCTTATATACTTAAATACACTCCGCTTATATACGTAGATATAATTACATTACATGTATGTCTAATTAAAATCTCATTCACTTATATACGTAGATATAATTACATTACATGTATGTCTAATTAAATTTCTTTTGTATTAATGCTCAAAATAATCGAATACACTCCGCTTTAATAAAATATCATTCACTTGTCTACGTAGATATAATTACATTACACGTATATAATTACATTTTCCTGGGAATATCCAGAAATCGTACATTAAAGATTAAAGTAAACAATCCTCACTTGCTCTCTCATGCTGATGCATTGCCATCAATCCTGTTCTACCCCGTCTCAGATTTCCTTCACTTCTGTTGTTCTGAATCATGGCAGAAGCGTCAGCGTCAGCGCCCGCCTTCAGCATGGGTGAACCGGCCATCACGATGGGTGAGTTTTTCCAGTTATTGGGGTATATATTGGGGATTTTATGGAACCACTCTTGCATGAATTACAGAGCGCATTAGCATATATTATTGGAGCTTGCATGACGCATGTGGGGGCCACGTTAGTGGAAAACAGCACGAGATGGGCAAAAGATTTGGACAAAAACAAATTGCTTGAAGCAGTTTACATAGCCGGGAAATCAAAGGGACTTATGGAGCAGCTAGAATGGAATCCCAATCTCGAGAGACCGATGAAGCAGGTGAAATCCTTTCGGGAATTGCAGATCGTCCCTGCAGGAGGAGAATCGGGACTCTCTTCCAGCATGCACACCGAGACAACTACAGAGAT
>LPNX010353321.1:5070-62518 GCA_001517045.1 Pseudotsuga menziesii | reverse complement strand
ATCATTAAATATTTATATAATTTATAGGCAATAATTTTAACATGGTGTGTATATCAAAGTGATGTAATTGTTTTAAAAGTTTTATATAATTGAGTTTGTAAGTGGGATGCTTGTTAAGGTTTTATATATTGAATAAGACTTGAAGAAAATATTTTATTTGAAAGAAAATACACATATTTTTGTTATATATAATGATTGACAATTTAATTTAGTCTGTATTTATAACATGATCCTCGTTACTTTGATTATCCTCGTTACTTTAATTATTTTACAATAGAGAATATAAAGGTGAAAGTAAAATGTGTAACTTTTTTACGAGAAGTTTAAGGGTTAGTAAAAGTTCTAGTATTATTTTGGATTTCTTAAGTTGTAATTTTATTTGGTAGATTAACGATTGGAGCATGAATCTTCTAAGGACAAGTGTGTATGTGTGATGACAAATGTGCAATGGTAAAAGGGTTGATTGTAGATGTCCACCTATTTTCTTAACATTTAATGGTTTAAATTTAACAATCAACTTATAAGCTTAAGGCAAATCTCTAAAACATACTTAAGTGAGATTCAATGGTTATATATATGGACTTTAAAAACATGGTTGTTACACATATGAGTCTAGTACTTAGAAAGACGTACTCCTTGAGGTTAATTTATGAATATATGAAGAGAAAGATGGAGTGTTTGACTCCATTTAAGTCAAAGTATTGATAGGAGTCATGAATTTGTAGGAAAAAGGGAACTAAGCCATCTAAAATTGCATTAAATTCTTATGGTGGAATTTAATCATAAGTTATTAATCACAATGCAATATTATAATGCATTAAGGAGGTTAGGGTTTTAATTGTTAATAAGGCAACAATTTTATGGAAGCAATTATGAGATTTTTCAAGTTGCTTTTGCTCAGAAAGGAAAAGATGAGTTTATCTCTCTCTCTTGAGTGAACTCTGTGATAAGGGAGGGGAGAGATATTTTGATGGATAATCTATATGTACTGCTTTCCATAATTTATAAACTCTATGTCTTTAAGTTGATGTTTCACCCTTTTACTTTTGGCATTTCTATTGGCGATGGAGAGAACAATGATTACCGATTTAAAAGATAGGAAGGCGCTTAGAGTAGTTAGGTTATGGGAATACCAAGTCTCAATCCAATTTGGTAAGAGAGAGTGTAGGTATTAATACTACATGGAGTTTTTCCAAGATGATAGCTCCTAAACCTTTACGATTATGTATAAATGGAAATCGTTGATCACAACAATTTCTTTGGAGAAGTATCAAACCATATTGGGAATAGTAAAATAAGTTTTGCTTAATTGAGAAGATTTGAACTCGTGATTCTTCAATTTGATGATTTTGTATCAAACGATGCCTTAAAAAACTTGTAATTTAATGTCAATTAAAATATGAAGAAAACATAGTTATTCATTGATGTCACAACTTGTTAAGGTATAGATACACTATTTTACTACATTGTAATGTTTTTATATTTAGATCTCGAGGTAATCTCAAGGGTTGTTAAATAAAGATTGAAGGTTCCTTTTATCAAGGCCTTTTGGATATAATAGAGAAATAGAGAAGTCTCTTTATATAGAGAGAATCGACTCCCCACTTAGTCAAATAATTAAGGGGTGCAAAATTCCAAATATATTGTATACTTCTTTTAAAGAGAACTTTACGTTTATTTAAATATTTAAAGAGTCGGGCGCTATAAAAACAATCTGAATGGATAATTATTAAGAATCCAATCTTGAAAACTCAAAAACTCGGTGTTATGAGCCTTAAAATACTTATATATGATTGTAAGAGACGAAATGTAATTCTTAGCAAAGAAATTATGTATTGAGTATTGAAATTTATGCTCTATCCTCCTAATGAGAGTTGAACATTGTAGGTTGTGTTGAAAAAATTTAATCCCTTTTAAATTAAAAGACAACGAATCTTATGGTACACGACTAAAGTTATATGTCTTATAGAAACCGTCTAAATTTATACACATATATTGATATGTGTCGGAGTAAAGGGACTCCACATATGCAAAGAATGATGACTGCACATATGCAGTTGTAAAGAAAAGAACTATGTGAATTTTAGATGTTAAGAATTTAAAACTATAAAGAAAAGTGAACTTATATTTTTACCATGAAAAAAAAACTTTTTAAAGCTACACAAAAAGAATCTTGAGTGACATAAAGAAACCCAAAGCTTTGGGTGAAAACATGAAGTTTTGATACAATATTTTGAGAATGGGGTGTTTTTGGGTATAATTTCCAATTTCTTGGGCAAGAAAAAAGTCAACATATTTTCTCGGCCGAGAATTGTAATAGTTTTTAGTAGAGAATTTAACTATGGTTAACATTTTCTTGATCGAGAGTTTAGTTATGTTTAAACAATTTTTTGGCCAAGAATAATTAAGTTTCTCGTTTGAGAGTATGGCCAAATTATTCGTATGAAACTATCGAACAGATCTCTCAATTGAGAGTTAAGATTCCTTTTAAACTGTCGCTCGAGAATGTATTTGTTATATAAACCATAGATCGGCCCTGCCAGTCTATGTTTTCTTTTGTTGAAACGCTTGAAGGGGAATGCACCCAACACACTTCGGAAAGAATATAGACCCACATATCGGTTATTTGAGCCTGAGTGGGATTACCAGTGTTTTCTCAATACCTGTGACCAGTGCTTGTTAAGGAAACATATAGCTATGCATATTTAATGAATCTATTGTTGGCTCTCAAAGTGACTCTCGAACGGGAACTGATACATAGAATTATTATTATGAATAAGAATTGACACTCGAACGGGCTTTGAAAGTGACTATGGAATAGGCACTGAATGATCATCTAGACCAAAGGGAGGGTATTTTGAAGAGGAGGATACTAGCAGAAATGAGAAGGAGGTGGGGAAACATATTATGTTAGAAGACCCTTTGGTGATGAGGTGATTTTCTCGAAGGCTTCCCTCATCGACGATGAAGATTTTGGAACCTTTTCCCTTTATCCGATGACTTCATCCTTGATCCTTGAACCCTTATAAAACCCTATGTAAATTCAATATTTGAATGGAACAAAGTCAGCACGACATCAATCCGATGCTCCTAAAACCTTGTTAGTAGATTTCACACCCCACAAACTCCTAGGAAATTATGCACGTCTATTTTCCGTATAGAACCTTCAATTGATAAGAGTGGAAGGATTCATCAAGAAGCAACAAGTTCTCAATTTTACATCAATTTTGGAATCACCCACAACTTAATTTACCGTAAGTTAGCTACAAAGTTAAATTTATTTGAAAGTTATATATCTTGTATATTTTAACATATACACATTCAACATCTTTATTATTTTTTAATTCAATTATTTTCTTATTTATTAATTCCCCTCTTAACACCATTCTTACTTTTTCCATAGGTCTGATAAGATCTAAAGAAATTCCATTTGTCCTAGACTGCTAGCTCTCTGTCATATTTGTTCTATTTTTTTCCTTAAGGTAAACCTAATACTATGCTAAAAAAATCCTCAATTCGATTGATAACTACCCCCTTTACCGATTTCATGCATTTTTATTCAATGACCTTCCTCATATTCATGGAAAATTCTAGGATTATGTCATCACTATATCCATTCAATTTGATGAAGAAATCCATCCAACCCATCTTCTGAAATGGCTTGAGCACATCAAAATTTTAGTATAATTTTGAGTGGTATGTGGGTTATCTTTAACAAATTCCCCCAATTTATCGATATTCATACATGTAAGGTCGTTGTGTGCACGTAGAAAGGCACTACTCTAAAGAGTTTAGGCATAGTAGCCACGATATCATAATAGAATAAGACCTTACTGAATGAACGAAATGAAAAGGAGTGGGTTCTATCCTACCTATCTACCCACCTTACCTACCACAAAGGAATGAAGAAAGAATGTGAAGGAGAGAGTGTGGACCGCTCTCAAAAGGGAACTTTGTATGCTAAAGTTTTAAGATGGGTCCATAATAGTTATTAGGACTCATATCCCAAATTAAAATCCAAGTACTAGGAGTAGCCTACCTGCTAAAAATGCAGGTCTAGTTATCCTAGGCATAAGTGACCATGAATGAAAAAATAAGGGAAAAAATGGCAAAAGGAGCAAACTATGTTCCCTTATCTCTAAAAAATTTAAAATCTCATCTTTCCACAAAAGGATTTCCTTTCTTCTAGTTACGAGACTAGAGTATGGTCATTTTATATGACTAACACTCTATTTTTATGGGGAATTTAGGCTTACACTCCAAACCCTATCTCTCTAAGGTATTATGAAACCCTATAACATGAAACCTTAGAATAGAGTATTCAAAAAAATAATCTACATATTAATTAATTAAGGCCGCAACAATATTACAAGCACAAGCCTCTCTACATTTCCCACTGAATACATCCATATGTATGAAGGTAAGCTTAGCTTGGATGTTGTCACGGAGCCGTGCAATGATTTCAAATGCTTGTCTCTCGACGACTTCAACTTCTTGGTTGCCCCTACAATAACTTTGTATAGAGATAGAACCATACTTTATCTCCAACACAAAATTTGTGGTCAGTCCTATACTAGTCATCACAAATATCTTACTTCTCTTAACTCCTCAGACTGCTCCTTCACCTTCAAATGAATCTCCCTAATCCTATCTATGACCCTATTTTCTTTATTTTCCTCCTGCATTTCCCACTAATTCTCCTTCTGTAGGTCATAAGCAACATCAGAGGATGATGGTGGAAAATGCCCAAAACAAGTTTCAAGCTGATATTTTTGGGTGTAAAAATGTACTTCTATGTTATAGGAATGTACTAGGGCTGAGGAGGATAGGGAAAATATAGGTCTATTGTAGGTTATCTAGGGTTTGCTAAAGGATGGACAAAGGAGATTATGGATGCTAGATAGAGGGTACCTCGGAATAAGGATACTGAAAGTTCATGTTTTTCTATGAAGATCAGACCAAGGGTTAGAGGTTCTACACTATCATTTATGTACCAATGATTCTACAACCAACATACTGGGGTTCCAATAGTTAATTTAGTTTCTTGAAGGAAGCACAAAGGGGTGGTCTCCACTTCAGTCTACTAGTATAGGTAAACAACAACGTAGAGGTATGCATTTTTAAATCTTGATTTAATTAAATACAAGAATAAAATTATGGACAAGTATACTCTTGTATCTAAACCATTTCAATCCTATCTAAATCTTCCTCATTCTAGTTATCCCTGATTTCCAAAGACATGTTATGATCAAGCCTCTATTCTTCTTCTTTGTTAAAACTTTTCCTTTATTCATCATTGTCCTAGTATACCATTGTTTCCTACTTCACATTTCAAATCACTAGAAGGATTTGAAATATATATTTTTAATAGGATGGCAAGTTTTTCACAAGCCAGTAGAAATATTGTTATGTTAATCTCATTTCCTACGCCCTATCGTTGGTAAACATATTTCTAAATTATGATACAAGAGGTGTAGGAATGTCTATAGATGGATTCTTTGCATATTATTTGGGTAAAGACTTGCATTTGTTGATAAACTATTTACAAATCAGGGCTTTAGGTTTGATCCATTAAAGGAGAGATTGTATAGGTATTATAGAACCGTTTCAACTCAAAAGTAAGACAAAAACATCAGACTAGTACCAGATCAGTTCGAGATCAGTACCGGATTAGCATAAATATTGGTGCGAGGAAGATCTTCTAAAGGGAATGCTCCTTAAATTTAAAGAGCATTTGTGGATAGTAGTTTTCTACATATTTACTTGGATAGTTGTTTTCTTTAGTTTGCTCACTTGCATTTGTTATCCAAAATGGTGGCTAGTCATTATGAACCAGGTTCAATTAAGGATATAGAGGAAACACCAGAGTACAATGCTTATTGAGAGATGCTCCATAGTCAAAGGTGGCATAAGCTATTTGTAAAATTTCATGGGCATAATAATAGTATCTCACTTTCATTTTCTCAAGGGTTTTATCACAGGGTCATCCGATTCAAGGACATTGTGATGGAGGTTGTGGAGAATACCATTGTTGAGGCTATAGAATTGCCTCAAACTGGCAAAAAAATGGTCTAAGAAAAAAAAATTGCCAATGATAGAGCGAAATTGGTTTTTGAAGAAAAGGTATCATGATGCATATTGGTCTAAATGAGTTTCAAGGGCTTGGATGAAGGATTAATGGAAGAAACCAGTTATTTTTCTCCAAAGATACCTGACTTGTGAAGGGTGGTACAATCTTACTTTCGCCTATCATATCTATATCTTACAACAATTTGCACAAGGTAAGGAAATGAATTTTCCTTATTTTATTTGGAAAAGTTTAAAGAAAATTTGTAAAAGAGTGAAAAAGACAGTTGTAAACCCTGAAAATCATTTGTTTCATCACAGGTTAATTAAATTGTTGATTATGGCCGAATTAAAGGGTTGTAAAGACACATGGGTTAATTTCATAGCCAAGAATTTTCCTAGTCCTCCATCTTGTAGAAAGGCAGGGGATCCTACTGTCTCCAGCAGAGTTAAAGGGTCTCTCTATCTCAGATTGGTAAAAAGAGGAGGGTCAAAAGTAGAGGATAAGTGTCATCTTTAGAGCCCAAATCCAAGAGAATGACTAGAAGTATGACATCTAAAAATCATAGGCCTAATAATCCTTCTCCTGAATTTCAAATGAAACTACGTATAGATATAGATGATGAGATAGAAGGAGATTCCTTAGTTGTTGCAGAAGATCTAGTAAATTTGAAGAAGGTTATACCTCCAAATTGTTCCCAAACTAATTTGCCTCCAAAGGATTCTATAGGACTGGATAGACCCAAGATGATTTCTCCTCAGAATATTTTAAAATTACAAGCAGAGAATGTACGATTGAAAGAGGAGTTGCATGAATACAAGGTATTAGATCGACTTCTTAAAATTGAGAACACTACATTGAAGAGCCTCCTTGCTCAATATTAGACCAAGGAATTAGACATGTGTGCACAAGTGGATAAGTTTCATTATCCATCCAATCTAGTAAGTTATGAAAATAGAAAGCTTCACTCCACACTTAATCCAATGTATCAGGAGGCTCGTACACTTCTCATGAAAAATAGATCTCTTAGGGAGAAGATTTGGAAAACATGTTAGCAAGCAGAGATATCTCGTACACTTGCATAGGTTGATGGATTCATGGGAATCTTCAAAGATATGGTCTCTAAGAAGAGTGGCCAGTGCATGCCTTGTTTTGAGAAAAGAACAATTACATTAATTTTTTTCTTATCTCATGACACTTCGTGTCATGTGATTAAGGTTGCCAAAGAAATTTGTTATCTTCTCCAATAAAAGCACAGATTGTTGAAACTACTTCAAGAAAAAAAATTATATTTCGAGGCTGCTTTGAAATCAATGTACATTATGTAATAAATTATATCTTTATCTCAGAACTCGTTGGTTATAGACATAAGCTAGAATTCTGAGTATATAAAAAGACATAAGTTCTAATAAGAAGGGGGTGGGGGAATAGATGATAGATAGTGTAGAGAACATAGCATGAACAATCTAGAAGAATGTAATAGATTGTTTTCTAATGGAATAAAATAGAAACACATTGCTTCTTTTGTTTTTTTTATATATGGTTGGTCATAATGATAATTTATTGGCATGGGTTGATTAGTTAAAATTAAAATTATCAATGTAATTTGATTGGGAAGACCCCTGCACCCATATTTGTAGTGCATCGTAAGATATGCTAGAAGAGTACAATATATTTATTTTAGAAGTTTTGATTGATTTATAGTAATTTGATTCCAATTATGCTTATGGTTCGGAAGTTTCATTTGATTACAATAGTTAAAGAGTGGTGAATTCACGGTTGGTAGCTTGATTGGTTTTAATTTCCTGAATCTAGTTTTCATTTCATAGTAGAGTGAGTTATGTGTTGTTTTTTATTCATTTGGATGAAGTGATGAAGCTTTTAGATTATAAAGACTATTTATTGGTCTGTCACCATTTCCATTTGAAAAACTACTTAACAATCAAGATTGGATTTGAGAAAGAATTGGTTTAATAACAGGGTAGCAGGTTAAGTTATCTTGTGGAATCCAAAACAATGGGTTCTATATTTAGTTAAAAGGTTGGTAATTTCTGTTCCGCATGCTTATGATAGCCCAAATATAGATATGATAAAATAATGGCTAAGAAGGGAAACAGGTGGATTAATTTCTACAACTTTGAATAAGTTGATGGAATACAATATTAAAGTAATGGTAGTCAAAGCTTGTTTCAGTTGAATTCTCTCATGTGGAATGTTGATAAATTCATTATAATTAGAACAACATAAGAATTTCCTTAACTAGACAGTGTGAAGATTTGAAACTTTTCATAACAAGATAGTATTTCTCCATTCCTATACATACTGTATCGGTGCCTCTAAGCTTACCTTCCCAGGTTGACAATTAAGTCTTGAAATATATGGTATATATATTTGAGCCAACATACCCTAAGGGATACTCATTCACACACAACTAGTTTATTGCTATAACTATTGGCAACATTCCCTAAAGGGCTCATTTCTTGCATGTTTTCTGATTTTCATTCCCACATTAACCTTGTTGTAGAAACACTGCTGATACATAGATTTATTGTTGATATCTATCATTGTGTTATGATTTCATAGAGTTATACTAATCCTCTTTATTCTTAATAAGGACACATGGATAGTCTAGGGACATCTAGACATGTTCGTAGTGGTACATAAATTCATAGATGCCATTCGGATGGGTGTATTGGACGCACCACATGTCCACTATCAGGTGCATTCGAATGTTAAATTCAACATGTTTAAGTCTAGGTTACATGTCATTTCCCTCCCTTCAAGGGACATCAAAAGTGTTAACCTTTCCTAACACCTAAGGGTTCAAAAGATGAATTAATTGACTAACCTAGGAAATTGTGTTAAATTATTATTTAAGAGGATTGTACTCAGTTCTATTTCTTGTTATTATTAATTAATGTAGAAATAAATATGTGGAAATATGGTTTCCATGTCGGGATGGAAAAATTGGTAAAGCCAACTTGCCTAGAAGGATAGTTAGAAATTGTCAAAGGACTGACAAAAGCAACTAGTTAGAAAAGAGGGAAAGTAGAAGTTAGACACAAAACAGGAAACTATGGGCCAAAGAAGAGAGGAATTTCCATTTATAGATTTATTCAAAAAATAGGAAAGTGCAAAAAATATATCATAAGCAAAAGAAGGCAACTCTGGTCCTAAGGAGGGCGCAGTTTCCATTTAGAGGGTCAGTTACAAAAGAAGAAAGTGTAGAAAAACTGTCATAAGAAAAATCAGGAAAATTTGGGCATAAAGAAGGCACATTTTCCAATTTGAATGAAAGGTAGTGATAGGGAAACATATCACATGACTCATAGCTACCAATTTCTCAAGGAGGGTGCACCACTCAGATAGGTTTAGGGTTTAGCAAGTGGCAACTTGCTCAACAAGTGAAAGACTTGCTCAACAAGTCACCCAAGTCACTCAATGGTTATTTAAGGATTATTCTAAATCCATTTACCAGTTTGGTTCATGAATTATCTTGTGTTGAGTGAATCCTAACTTCATACTGAGTGTTATGCCTCAATCTCTTCTGAGATGCGCCCCAAGTCCCTTCCCCTCTCTTCTTTCTCCCCTTTGATTTTTAGTGCAGGTGATGGTAATAATAGGAAAAGAACCATAAGATTCATATAATACCACTAAAACATCCAATCCATCCATTTAATTCAATTTCCAATGAATGGAACTTCACCTATGCTCCAGTTCCAAGCTTTGTGCTAGTTTTGGGCCTCCCATCCTCAGTTTTGGACCCCCTTTTGAAGAGATCAGTCCTCCAAACCTATTCATGAGATGCTCATACCAATTCCACTCATTATAAATTCTTTAATTCAGTAATTTTTCTATTCCATAGATCTCTCATGTTAATTTTTCATGAGTGAGCCTTTATTTGCCCACTAGATGGGGGTTTTTATTAGTTTTATGCAATGAGAATGAAGTAATGTCCATGGAAGAAGTATTAAATGATATGAGCTGTTAAAAAATGATATATTAGTATCTATAATACATAATTATCATGTCTTAATTAAATCTGGTTCGAAATTCATTAATTTATGCACACCCTTGCTACTTCACTAGGAAAATTCTACTAGTTTTATAGTTTTCTTCATTCTAGAAGTTTATGCATCCAAATGTCATTTTGAAAGTTGTCGTGGGAATTTAAATCACTCCAATACCTATCCCAGACATCATACAATTATTTTATTGAGGTCATACCACGTTTGGACAACCATCTTTGCACAGGGTCTCCCCGAGCCAAAACTGCTAGTTTTCCCAAATTATTCCAAACAACCCCAAATCTCTCCAAATATGTTCCCAAATTTCTGAAACCTAATTTGATTCTTATTACCTATCTTATAACACCTCTGAGCATTGCACAAACCCATGGTTGAATGGATGTGAAAGTTCTTCTTAGTTGTAAGGTCGGGTGATCTAGAAGTGTCGGAGTAGGCTTCAACAAAGATGATTAAGAAACCTAAATAGTAACTAATTTACATGTGCTAGGGAAGGTACGTTATCTGTCATAAATTTTCCTTTGTATATTATTTAAACCTCTGGCATACTACCACAAATGTATCAGTAAATCACTTATTTTTCCTTGCATCTTAAGTGGTTAATGTTACTGCAAACTTTGATTGCACACCTCAATTAATAAACATAGAAGAGTTACTATTCTGATTTGAATATGAGATCAGGGATATTACATTAAATATTTCAAATGTTTAATGTCAATGCATATATGAAGTTATTTATGTTAAATTTGACATTTTTAAAAAATTTGTGGATGATATTCTTTTACACACTTTTCTAAGATCTTGTCATGCATAGGTACTGGTTTTAACTATGGTAGACAAACTTATGATGGTTCTATTGGATACATGACACCCACATGTAAATTCTAGTGACATTTATCATTTTTTATTACAAGTTAAATACAATTAACTTTTTAAAAATGTTAAATGCATATGATCGATTATTTGTGTGCACATGCATTCAGTACCTTACTATGTTGATACGCCTACCACAAGCATGCCAATGTAAGATATAAATGGTAAAGGTGAAATCTAAGTTCATAAATTTTGTTTGACATGCGTGTTTAATTTGTGAAAAATTATGATATTTCTCTTACTTATAAGTGTTTGCCAATTTATTGTTTTTTACAGGGTCTAGTGGACGGGCACGAAGGCCACACATAGGTTATTTTTAATGTTATTTATATTTTTATAGTACACGTTAAATTTCTTGGATTTATTTAAAACGTTACATGAATATGAATTGATTATTTTTGTGCGCACACATTTAATTCCTTACTTTGCTGATACACCTACCACAAGTAGCCCAACGCAAGATATACATGCTGAAGGTGAAGTCTAAGTTCATCAATCTTGTTTGTCATGTGTGTTTAATTTGTGATAAATTATGATATTTCTCTTACTCAGAAGTGTTTGTCAATTTATTGTTTTTTACAAAGGCTAGTGGATGGGCATGAAAGACATGCAAAGTTAATTTTTAATGTTATTATTAGAGGAAATTTCAACTCAAAATGGGCCTTTTAACCATAATCCAAATTCCATGTAATCATTTGTTAGCCAATGAAATTGCTTTAAATTTGAAATACCGTATAGGTCTTAAACAAATTTTTAATGTAAATTTGGGGATAGGTATCATAAAAAAACTACTTTTTTATTCTTATTTTCGACATATCTCCCTGTGATTTTACTCAAATTTGGATTGAGAGAGCTCATTGGATGTGAAATTAAATTCCGCATCCAATGAGTACCCACTCTGCATACATTTGAGGCACCTTTCTACCCCAAAAACAAGAAATACCTGAAAAATGTGATGATGATGTGATCATCACGTTTTTTCAGGTATTTCTTGTTTTTGGGGACTGGGTTCCATCAAAAGTATGTTGAGCGGGTACTCGTTGGATGTGGAATTTAATTTTGCATCCAACAAGCTCTCATGATCAAAATTTGAATAAAATAACAGGGAGATATGTTGAAAATATGAACAAAGAAGTAGTTTTTTTCTTTTCTTCCTCCAAAATTAATAAATATTATTTTATTATTTTAACTATTATTTTATTATTTTTCTTAGGATGCCCATTTTGAGTTGAAATTTCCTCTAATTGGAATATTTTTATAGTACAAGTTAAATGTCTTTGATTGCTTTAAAATGTTGCATGCACATGACTTGATTATTTTTGTGCGCATGCATTCAGTGCCTTACTCTGTTGATACTCCTACCACAAGAAGGCCAATGCAATATATACATGGTAAAGGTGAAATCTAAGTTTATAAATATTGTTTGAAATGTGCGTTTAATTTGTGAGAAATTATGATCTTTCTCCTACTTATAATTGTTTGTCAATTTATTGTTTTTACAGGGGCTAGTGGACGGACACAAAGGACGCACATGTAATTTTTAATGTTATTTATATTTTTATAGTACAAGTTAAATGTCTTTGATTTCTTTAAAATGTTACATGGATATGACTTGATAATTTTGTGCACATGCATTCGGTGCCTTATGCTACAGATACTACTAAATAAGAGATCCCATCACCAGAAGAAGAATGTTTATGTAAATTATGACCATAATTCTTATTGGACATGAGCGTTTTATTTTGCGAAAAATTATTCTGTTTTTCTTAAACTTACATGTGATTGCCAATTTATTGTTTTTACAGCTGCTTTTACACATTCTGAGGATATTGATGGGATAGAAGAGTTAGTTTCTCGTATGCATAGTGTACATGCTGAGGTAGAGTCTCCACCAGGTATTTTTAATGAACGTATTTTATTTAAATATGTTTACTTTGATCAAAAAGTTATATATACATTCTAATACTTGCACATGTTTTACTTTTACAAGATTCGTTTCTAATGCTCCTAATCCATCTCATAATACAAGGAGAGGTCGTCGAGCGCATGGGTATGCCCAAAATGAAACATATGACCTTCTCTACACTCATCCTAAAGGTGTTCCCGATGATATTCCCTAGGAAGAAAAGATCTCAATGCTTACCATGGAAGATATGAGGGAGAATTCCATGAGATTGAAGGGTGAATGCGAGAGTCACTATCTCTATTAGTTGTCAATATAGTCTCCAAATTGTGTTGCGCAATCTGAACTATTTGATTGAGAGTTATGTTGGGGTTGGACCATCAACCCATCATTCTTATCACATGATGTGTAGGAGGCGAATGGCGGCGATGGGTCTCCACAAGTTCAAATAAATAAAAAACATTGTCACAAAAGAAATGGTCTTTTCATTATTTGACTTGTGGTCCAAAGACAAAAAACGTCTAAAGATTGCAAGATTCAATTATCCAAATATTGCACCACATATTTATTTGAGGTTCCTATATGGATATGGGAAGTTCCCAAATAATGATGAGGTCCCTCAATATTTTGTCAATATGCTAATTGTATATTTTTAGTTGCACATAGACCCCGACTATACAGATATGGGATCACCTTTCTACGGTGCTCGAAAAAGACGTACATACGAACATCCTAATTCACTATGAGATGTTGAATATAGTGGACCGGAGCCTCGCTTAGTAGTTCCACAATGTAGAGTCATTTATTTTCCATAGGAGTTTCAAATGACATACAAAGTGGAAAGTAGGGTGAGGGAACAAATAAGAGAGCATATTATGGATGCATTGGTAGGGGTAGAAATCGGCATAAATAATATGGAATATTCGGCCAATATAGATGACAACTCATTTGATGACTATTCAAAGAATTCCCTGATATTTATGATTTGAACAGAGCTTGAGCAGTATGCAACATATTGTAGAGACATGTATAAGCATGCCAAGGCTCAAAAAAATCGACACACAGATTTGGAATGTAAGTATGGTTTAATAATTGAACTCACAAAAGACACATTTACAGTATGAGATATATTGTACACATGTTACAAATAAAATGTTTTTTGTATATATACATGTTTTTATTATCCAAATCTCATGTCTATAAATTTATTGAAATTTATGCAATATGCCCAAATGCTAAATGATGATAACTATGTTCATGGTTCTTTTGTTGGTGAGGAAGAAACACAAGTATCAATATTTCTTTTTGATAACATTTTATTAGTTTTGGTATATTTTTTCCCCAAACGTGTGTGTGTGTGTGTGTGTGTGTGTGTGTCTATATATATATATATATATATAACTTTCATTTTGTCCTTTTATGCCATAGAAAACCAAGAGAGAATGGAAGTTGTGTATGAAGGAAATGGTGAGTGACATGAGAATGGTAATAGAAATTGAGAATAGATTTGAGGGCATGATCTATACGCCAGAATGTGTTCTTGAATAAAGTTATAAATAGTGTATTCTACATTAATCTTATGATATAGTGGTGCTGAAAAATGAAATGCTCATTTCTGCATCTAAAGACTAAATTTTATGTATATAGGTATGCTTCTCTCTAAGTTTTGCAATGGTTTATCTTGATCCATGACTCGTGAGAACCTACACTGTTTTGTCTTAGAATAAACTGAAACATATATGACCAATGTTGTCAATGGTAGCTTGGTAGCATGATGATTTTGTCTTGGATGGAGGAAGTGCTTTGCATTGAATAATGGTTTTGGGTTAAAGGTCGAAGGAGAGGCAATCTTTGATTACTTTTGAGAGACAACTTTAAAAATATTAATGTTGCTATATTTTCTTTTTATGCTATTTATTTGTACTAAATTTTTTTTTTCTCTTTATAATGATTGTATGTCAAATCATTTTTTTTATTTTTGGACCCTTTGTGTCTTATACTATTATTTGTTCATCAAAGCCATTGAAAAGTGACAAAAAGTGATGCTTACATCTTGGGTGATGGTTAAGATACCGTATTAGGTAGAAGATTTTGTCTCTGTAGTGTCCCCTGGAAGGTGTTGATGGGGATTATAAGTTGTCTTCTGCTACTATTCAGGTGTTACATACTAAGGGGCTATACTTTTTAAACCATATAGGAGGTTGGACTAGGGACTTATTAACATTTGTTACTAGCAGTCTGCAGATGATTTGGGACTACTGAATGAATATGCAGTCAAATTTGATGTGTGTATAAAAGACCTTAATCATAGTGGTATTAGGATCAACTCCTTTGATGAAGAAATAATGTGGCCCTAGAATATATATACAAGTCAGGTGGATGCAAATCAAGCTTATGATGCAATAAATTTTGATTGTTTAGAGCCTAGATACAAATGGAGGTACCAGAAGCTTTGGAAATGTATCGTCCCTTTAAAATCAATCTTCTTTTGTTGGTTAGCATTGGAGAATAGGATATTGACTAGACACGAGGAGGTTATGGCCCTATTTGTTGTCCTCTATGTTAAAATGAATATGAGGTTGTAAATAACTTGTTAGTACATTGTACTTATACTCAAAAAGTCTAGACATAATTCATGGGGAGACTCAATATTTTTAGTAGCTAAGATCAAGGTTTTAAAATTAGTGCAACTGCGAGAGCCATTCTCAAGGAGGATGGTACCCTAGTCAGATAACTAGGGACGAGTAAGACCCTAGAAGGTACCCTAGGGTCCTCAATAGTCTCCTAGGTTTTTTGGTTTGGGGCCAATCAGGTTGATGCCATCGCAAATACCCTAGCATGTGGCTAGGGCCCCTATGTCCCTCTATGGTATTCTGGTCTGGGACTAGGGACACGATGTCTAAGTAGATCCTACAGGTATAAGCATAGAAATATTTTGGTCTAGGATGAGGGAAATGATATCCAGGTAGATCATGTAGGTAGAGCCATATACATATTTTGGTCTGGGATGAGGGACACAATGTTCGAGTAGGTCCTGCAGGTAGTTGATCAACTTTCATTCTGGGACTGAAGCTTGGGTTAGTGCTGAGAGTCATTATATGGGAGAATGGAGGCACATGGATAGTTACCAGGATTTAATTCATCCTGGGAATGAAGCTCAACTTAGTCTTGAGAGCCATTCTTCAGGAGAACGGAGGCACCTGCTTAGTTACCAGGAATTTGATTCAGTGTGGGACTGAAACTAAGCTTAGCACTGAGAGCCATTCTCTGGGAGAATGGAGGCACCTACTCAGTTACCAAGGATTTGTTTCAATTTGGTATTGAAACTTAGCCTTGGGATGAGAGGACTTCTTTGAGAATGGAAGATGATTATGTGTGATTTCCTCTCTCTTAATCATTACAGCTAGGTTGCTTCTAAAGGGATTGGAAACACCTTGATGATGTCACTAGCACCTAACCCTTATAAGTAGTACTGAGAACCAAAAGACTATACCATCTGGTTTGGATCTTCCCCCTATACAATGATGACAAAATATATAAAACAATGTACCTTGAGAGAGACAAAATAATTATTGATCTTGTTCGTCATATAAATGAGTTGTTTTTTATGCCTTTTATGGTTCACCTTATCTTGTGGGTATGTGTTGTTTTATTGTGAACCCCTTGGTTGACTCATGGTCCTTTATCTTACTTGGTCCTAACACTCTTAATGTGTGTGCACCTTTGACTCTTACCTTATAGGTTTTATCCAAAGTCATATTTTCTACTTTATGGTTTTATTAATAAAATACTTTATGGTTTTATTAATAAAACCTTTGGACCCTTTTTTATCTTATGGTTTTATCTTGGAAAATGTTATTTTATGTTTTGACCTATGATACCATATTTTAAGGTTATAAAGTCGATCCATGTGATCCATCCTCACATGCTTATGAGAGACATGATCATATAACATGAATTTGGTCTTTATCTAGCATGATTGGGTTATCTTACCCTTACCCCTACTTTGTGCAACATGAACCAACATGACAGAGGTTTCTCCCTCTACGTGACCATGCCTACTGCTCCACGCAATTTTACTGCTTCTCCATGAGAACTCTCCACCCAACATCTTCATCTTGTCACTTGACCTCTTCCATGCAACTATGTGAGATCCAGTGCGATCTTAACGTGTTCTCTTTGTGTGATTCCCTATCTAGACCATGTGGAATTCTCTCCTATGTGAATGTAGACTCTCTCCCTCACCCGCACGTTGTAACCTCTCTTTGGTCTATGGGTTGTTCTCCCAGTGTGACCTTGAGTAGGTACTATGGGTTCTTCCATAGCGTGATCATGAGCCTATTTTCATCTGAAGACTATGACTGTTTTCCCATCGGGACTATGAGGTTATACCTAGCGTGATTGTTTTCATGTGGGGACTGTGGGGTATTCCACAATGTGAGCGTGAGTAGTGTCCATTGTGGTTTATTCACACCATGAGCCTGTTTTCATGTGTAGGCTATGAATTTTTTCCCATCGAGACTGTGAGGTTATACATAACATGATTTTATTCCTTTGGGGACCGTGGGTTCTTCCACAATGTGACCGTGAGCTATGTAGATTGTGGTCTATTCACCCCATGATATTGTTTCTTGGTGGACTGTGGGTTCTTACCCACCATGACAGTGAGCCTGTTTTCTTTTGTGGATTGTGGCGTCTTCCCTAGCGTGACTGTGATTTTCACTTTATGTGTGGACTATGGGTTTTCCATCATGATTGTGAAAGCACAACCGTGCAAACTATGATTGTGTGTATCTGCACTATGTGTCTGCATCCTTACTCAACATCCTTTGTTAGTATAAATGTACTAGGTATGACTATGCTTTTTGACTAATAATTATGGGTTAGTATGCTTCTTCCTTAACCTCTTAGGCTCTCTCTCAAGGTACGTAAATTGTTTTCCCATGTTTACTTGTCTCTTCGGTGACAAGATCAAATATGAAATATCCGAGTATAAGGATGATTCAAATATTCATTATGATTCTTTACTGATGATATATATTGTACATTATTTTATCATGTTATTATTGTACATGGAATTTGATGATTCTCGAGGACCAACTTTAATGTAGTGACTAATGGAGCGTTAAGTTGAAAGAGAAGAAAATTATGTTTGTTTTTTATTACAGTTCAAATTTTATTAAGTAGTACTATTATGAATATGATTTTATATGTTCATGCATTAACATTTACTACTTAGGCTAAAAACTCCTCTAACCCTAAAAATTCAACATAAGGCACATTTGATGATTGTCTCCATTACTGGTTAAATTCCGAATCAAAATGTTCATTTCTCCCTCTATTCTTTATTTGGAGTGTATTGAGACATTGCAATCTACTTCTATTTGAAAATGTTCCTTTCAACATAGGGAGAGTTATTTTTGTTATTTATGGGATGTTTATTGATTATCATAGGAAATTTGAGGTTAAAGAACCAAGGAACATTTTAGTCCCCATTTTTCATGATATTGTTGTGACTGGGTATTTTAATGGGGCCTCCCAACATGGGGATTATGGGGATGGAGTGACCATTGTGATGTAGGAGCATTTGATCTCAAACAAAAACTCTAAATCTTATTCAGGTTCTAAGACCATGACACTAGGACAATGTGGGATGAAATGTAAAATCGTTTGTAAAATCTGTGATTTTCTCATACTTGTTTAGAGTTAGAAGGTTTTTTTATTTGAGGACAAGTGTACATGTTAATGTAATATGAGTCATGAACCAAATCCCTGAATCATTAGGATGACTTGAGAGGGTATTTGAGAATAGGTTTCATGTATATAGCCATCAGTTTGATGAGTCATAGATAAGATAGACTTGAAATTCTAAATTTAGAAAGTTGTTACACCAATTAGGTGCTGATAGGCATAATTATAAGAATTTATTTTATGATCTTTAGGCTCATTTTTGTAAACATGGTAAGTTACATGCATTAAAATAGGGAGGAATATGGCCAAGTAGAGAATATCTAGACATAGGAAGAATCAATCAGGGTTTCATATGATGTATGTACAATTTTATGCACTAAGAGCCATTCTCTGCGAGAATAGAGGCACTTGGCCAGTAACTAGAAATTAGTTTCAGTTTGGGATTGAAACTCAGCCTAGGGATGAGAGACATTCTTTGAGAATGGAATATGATGATGTGTGATGTCATCTCTCCTAATCGTTACTGCTATGTTGCTTCTCAAGGGTGTGGACACCCCTTGCTGATGTCAGTAGAACCTAACCCTTAGAAAAAGTATTGAGGACCAAAGGATCATACCATTTGGTTTGGATATTCCCATTATATAGTGATGAGAAAAATATATCAAACACTATACCTTCAGAGAGAAAATAATTATTGATCTTGTTTTTCCTCTAAAGGAGTTGTTTTTTCCACCTTTTATGGTTCACTTTATATTGTGGGTATGTGATGTTTTATTGTGAACCCCTTGGGTGACTCATGGTCCTTTATCTTACTTGGTCCTAGCACTCTTATTGTGTGTGCACCTTCGACTCTTACCTTATGGGTTTTATCTTAAGTCATATTTTATAATTTATAGTTTTATTAATGAAACCTTTGGACCCTTTTTTATCTTATGGTATTACCTTGGACCATGTTATTTTATGTTTTGACCTATGATACCCTATCTTAAGGTTATAAAGTCGATCCATGTGATCCATCCTCACATTCTTATGAGAAACATGATCATATTTAACATGACTGTGGTCTTTCCCTAGCATGACTGGATTATCTTACCCTTACCACTGCTCCACGCAGCTTGCACCAGTATGACCGATATTTTTCCATCAATGTGACTACACCTGTTGTTCCACATGATTTTCGTGTTGCTCCAAGATAGCTCTATATCCAACATCTGTAGCTCCTCACTTGACCTCTTCCACATGACTATGTGAGGTCCAGTGTGAGCCCAATGTGTTCTCTCTGAGTGATTCCCTAGATAGACCGCACAACCTTCTATCCCACATGACTACAGACTCTCTTCATGACCCGCACGTTGTAACCTCTCTGTGGACTATGGGTTGTTATCGCATCGCGACCTTGAGTGGGGACTCTGGGTTCTTCCACAACGTGACTGGTTTCTTCCACAACATGACTGTAAGCCTGTTTTCATGTGTAAAATGTGACTTTTTTTCCATTAAGAATGTGAGATTCTACCTAGCATGATTGTTTTCTTATGGGGACTGTAGGGTCTTCCACAATGTGACCATGAGTTGTGTGGACTTTGGTTTGTTCACATCATGAGCCTTTTTTCATATGTAGAGTGCAATTGTTTTCCCATTAGAACTGAGAGGTTCTACCTAGCATGATTGTTTTCCTGTAGGGTATGTGGGGTGTTCCATAGTGTTATCATGAGCTATGTGGACTATGGTTTATATATTCACCCCATGAGCCTGTTTCTTTTCGTACTATGGGTTCCTGCACAACATGACCGTGAGCCTATTTCTTGGTGGACTATGGGTTCTTCCATAGCGGTACCATGAGCCTATTTATTAGTGGACTAAGGGTTCTTCCATAGCCTGATCGTGAGCCTTTTTCTTGGTGGACTATGGGTTCTTCCACAATGTGATCATGATCTTGTTTCTTGGTGGACTATGTGTTCTTCCAAAGCGTGACCGTGAGCCTGTTTCTTGGTGGACTGTGGGTTCTTCCTGAGGATGAACGTGAGCCTGTTTCTTGGTGGATTGTGGTTTTTTCCCTAGTGTGACTGTGATCCTGTTTTCTTATGTGGAATATGGGGTCTTTCCCAACGTGATCGTGCATTTCACTTTATGCACAGAATGTGGTTTTTCCAGCATGACTGTGTAAAGTATGATTGTGACTCTTTGCACTATGTGTATGCATCCTTACTCAACATCCTTTTTCAGCATGATTGTACTGGGTATGACTATGCTTGTTGAATAAGAATTTTGGTTTAGTATGCTTCTTCCTTAACCCTCTTAGGCTCTCTGTCAAGGTACATAAATTGTTTTCCTAGTTGACTTGTCCCTTTGGTGACAAGATAAAATCAGAAATATCTGAGTATAAGGTTGATTCAAATAGTCATTATGATTCTTTAGCTTAGATATCTACTGTACATTATTTTATCATGTTGTTAGTGTACATGGATTTTGATGATTCTCGAGGGCCAACTTTAACGCAATGACTAATGTAGCATTGAGTTGAAAGAGATGAAAATTATGTTTGTTTTTTATTACATTTCAAATTTTATTAAGTAGTACTCTTCTGAATCATAGTTTATATGTTCATGCATTAAAGTTCACTACCGTTGGTTAAAAAATTTGCTAACCCTAAAAATTAAACACAAGCCACGTTTGATGATTGTCTCTATTACTAGTTAAATTCTGAATCAAAATGTTCATTTATCCCTCTGTTATTTATCTAGGGTGTCTTGAGACATTGTAATTTGCTTCTATTTGAAAATGTTCCTTTCAACATAAGGAGATTTATTTTTGTTATTTATGGGATGTTTTTTTATTAACATAGGAAATTCGAGGTTAAAGCACCAACGAGCATTTCAATGCCCATTTTTCATGATACTATTTCAATTGGGTATTTTGATGGGGCCTCCCAAAATGCGAATTGTGGGGATGGAGTGCCCATATGTGATCTAGGAGCATTTGCTCTCAAACCAAAACTATAAATATTGGCCAGCTCCTAAGACCATGACACTAGGACAATGTGGGATTGAATTTAAAATCCTTGTAAAATATGTGATTTTCTCATAGTTAGTAAGTTTAGTGTTAGAAGGTTTTTGATTTGAGGACAAGTGTCCATGTTAATGTAATATAAGTCATGAAACAAATTCCTGAATCATTGGGATGACTTGAGAGGGTATTTGAGAATAGGTTGCATGCATATATCCACCAGTTTGATTATTCATAGATAGGATAGACTTGAAATTATAAATTTAGAAAGCTATTACACCAATTTAGGAACTGAAAGGAAAAATTATAGGAATCAGTTTTATGATATTTAGTATCAATTTTGTAAACATGGTAATCTACGGGCATTCAGATAGGGAAGAAGATGGTCAAGTAAAGAATATCATGCCATAGGAAGAGTAGATTAGGGTTTCATATGATGTATGTACAATTTTATTACTTAATGAGAAAGAATATTCATCAATCCAATGTATTTGTCTCTTTTACAGTCTATATATGATATATTTGAGTAACTTGATGAATATTAGTTATGTGAAGGATTAATTAAACTGTGTACGAAACCTGATAGCAAGCTAAGAAGGAGAGTTGGGTATAATTTTCTATGAAGTTCCAATTATAAGAATGAATTTTTGTTGGATATTGTTGAATGTATCTGGTGCAAAAACAAAATATGGTATCTGTGATGTCGTTGCCTAGCAAGGGAATTTAGCTTCATCATCAAATAATATGCAAAAATCATACTCTTATATTTTCAGCTATGAGTTATTACCATATTGGAAGCTTTTGTAAGTGCGAACATGAGTAAGAGATACTGAGAATAAAATGCAGAAATGGCTAGAATTGAGGAAAACTAGCAAAAATCAAAAGGGCACTACAATAATTCCACCGATTAATCATCTTGTATGCAATATATTTATGTCCTTTTAAGTTGTTTTCATCAATTTCTCCATCCTTACACTTGATTTTGGAAACAAAAAGAAATTCCAAGATCCTTTTCGAATATTGTCTAGTTTACAGAAAAGTATCTATTGTTTAATACTTTCACTATGCAGTATAATGCCTCTAAATATAATTATTTATTTTTATTTTGATCTTTTAGATAGTCATAAAAGGATTCATAATTATATTTCTCAACAATTTTTTAATTTAGGTTACATTTAAGGGATAATTATGTTTATACCTTTTAGGGACTACTCAAGACTTGATGAGTCCTTCTTGTAAGGATTGTAATCCTCCCTTGTCCAAATTGGTCAATTCTGCCTAACTTAGGAGTCATTTAGTCATTATTGGGTTCACTAATACCATTGGGTCCACATGTACCAGTCACTAGAGTGTGGGGAACATATATTGAGGCTAACTGCCATTGACTGCATCTGTATGCATCAGTTTCGGTGCCTCCTAGATCAATCCCTACAATTTAGGATCCACTAGGAGTGCCGACACCAACCTCCTTCAGTTGTTGGTAGTTGGTGACTAGTCAAGCCTAGTTATGAGTTAGTTACATTTAGTTAGATGTCCTCCAATTTATTTAGCACTAGTATTTGCATGGCTGCATGTGGGAAGGTGGCTTTTATCACCTACCACATCAGTTAGACTAGTTTAACTGATTATGACTGAATGATAGATTGAATTAGAAAACTAGAGATAGCTAGTTAAGCTCCGATACTCATTTAGACATGTCCAGTTATCCATGCAGTTAGATTGAGTTAATCAATTCAAATTACCTCTCATGGATTCGAATTGTCATGCTATTAACACAAGTAAATTTGAACCTAAAATCCGACAAATTTGATGCCTCAAATTTGAAAGACATGTGTTTTTTATTCGACGAAAACATTTTTTTGGCATCGGTGGGAAGTCGTCGGTTATTCGACACCATTTAAAAATTCATCAATATTTCAACAACATATCATCATAAATTGGGAAATTTTTTCTAAAATTAGCCTTCAAAATTCTGACGATGACATATCAAATAAACGATGGATATCACTTCAATCTGACACTTGGATCCATGATTTCTATTAACTCTTCGTTGGATGTCATGACCTAAGTGTCAAAATTCTGATGGCTTGTAGATGGCCTAGGAGTCGGAAAGCCGACGGCCTGAGGATGTTAAAAAAAAACAATTTATTTGATCCTTCTACAATTTACTTTGTTTCATCTTCAACTTCAATTCTTGCCTTTTTTACCGAATAAGCAATACAACTTTGAACTTTCATTCACTGATGAAGAATGAATTTGTTTATAGCATGCCAAGAGTTTTTTGTTTGTGACCACACAAAAAGAAACATAAAACAATTGGAAGCATATTCACATCCATTGTAGTTAATTTGATTGCAAATTCCGTACTATTATATTTCTGTCCATTCTATCTGAAAGCAATTTACAGGGACATTCTATCATAAATCAATTGCAAGGTGTCAATCAAACATCATACTTGCATGTTTTCTTTAATATTTTCCAACCATTACTCTATGGTGAAGCTAAAGTACTACAAAATATCAACTTGAGAGATGGTAAAACCTTCTCAAATTTATGTTTTAATTCATGAGCTTCTACAATGTTTCAGTCTATACACCTTTCGGATGCATCTCATTAGAAGTCAGAACCCTAGCAAATGGTAGAAACGAAGGGCTGAAACTCAAATAGGAAAGGAACCTTACACTAATGTTGGTCAAAGAAAATTGAAATACTCTGCTTTCACCCAAAATGTAGGTTTCTTGGGTTAAACGTGTCTGCTATCACCCAAAAGAAACGAAGGCATTCTAGTTTAAATGGTTTCCAGAGAATTTTAAAATTTCTCCTGATCAAACACAACAATAAAACACTAATTTATCTTCCTTGGCATATTTCTATCAGTTTGATACCACACTTAGTTCAAATAATTGGTTCTCTGGTTTTCTTTACAAGTTATTCCCATGCTTTCCTCCATATATGGTTATAAGGATATTAATAAACATTGATTCTCCAATGCCATCAACAAAGAAGGGAACAAAATATATCAAGAAAACACAATATTAACACGTAGAAATTTACAGGTTATACATCAATGCTGAAACAATACATTGCACAGTGTCTCCATGTTTTCTAATGAATTTAGGTGCCAGATATGAAATAAACATAACAAAATCGAAACCACTTACAAATTTCTAGATCTGTAGCAGTTTGCTCACCATAATTTTGCAGATAACTTTTAGTTATATGAAATTCTAAAAATATCATTAATTCAAAAACATTTAAACAACCTGCAGGTGTAATTTTTGTATATATTCAATTTCTATTTGCAGAGAGGGCATTTACACAACATTTATGAGAATATTTTCTTTCTTCCCCTTTTTCCCTAAAAAACTTCCCTAAAAAATAAACCCCCCCATTAAAACCAAACCTCCCTTGTCAGAAACAAGGAAAACTACTCTAACTGTTTTATTTTTGTTTTAATTCAAATGTTTATTTAAAATCCAACCATCTCCTAACTAGATGTCCAAAATTTAAGCTTCAACTTTAGCATGTGACCAATCCATCACATTTCTAAGCCTTTGGTTTAAGAGCCTGCCTAATGCACTTGCATCAACGAATGAGTGAATCAAAAGAATGAATCCTCATTACAAAGATTGAATAATTCCAATCCAAAATAATATGACATGAATAATATGAAACACTCAGAATTCAACAGTTTGGAAAATGTTCAAATGCATCAAAATAAAACAACCTAGTTGATGAAGATAGTGAACCATTGTTCTTCTAAATATCCCAGGGGGGTGAGGGGGGATAACAAGGACATCATATTTTTTTACTCCCCCAACACTCTTGTTCTAATATAGTCATGTATGTTAGCTTAATGAATAAAACATAGAGATAGATCACCCTACCTACATAGAGGAACTAGCTCAATGGCTCTTGAAAAAATTGCAGAAACAAGGATTTACTCTTCGAACTAAGGAAAAAATGTTGCACTCATATATCCTGTGGTGAACGAGCATAAGGATACAAACAAATGAGGTAGAAAAAATGACGAAGACAAAAGGTGGAGTGAAAATAGCAGATGGTGGATTTTAATAAACATAATCCAATACTTGAGGGTTCCATAAATTTCTTGATGGATCTAAAGATATTGCAAAAATAAGGGTTTACTACTAAGTAATGCAAAGCACTAAACTCCAATGTATAAATCAAAGAACAATTGTAGAAGGATACCAACAAAAGAGAGTGCAATTGAATGCAAAATTCAGATTGTGAATACTAACTAATGGAGCACAGGGGATGCCTCCTAGCCTGAGAATAGGATGATTGACGGTTCTTGTGCATACAAGTCCCCTTCCAGCCACAGGAGGGAGAGGCTATCAAAAATATGGATCCATCAAATTTTCCATTACAATTTGAATTAATATAGAAAATGGGGCTTCTCAAAGAAATGCCACAGACCATGCTTTCCAGAGAAAGTAACAGACCATATCATTTAATTTGTAATAACCTTGGGATCTCTTATATAGAAAACAAGAATAGCAAGAGGCCATCATCATATTGAACTTATAAATAACCTAGTGTGGGAAGTGGAAGTTGTCTTCGAAAGGCGAAGGCAAAAAACAACAAGCATGCCACTTAATCACACACAACTAATTATACATATTGGTAAAAGCTACAATATGTCATCTTTAACATTCTATTCAAAACCTTGCATTCAAATAGAAAGGCACTAAAGAGTCCTTAGAGAGTTGCAAGTATCTAAACAACTTTTAGGAAAGTTCCCACCAACAAATTTGGAGGTGTATAGATAGAGCTCTATTTTCACTCAAACTAGTAAAGAGTGAATGCCAAGAATCAATTTGCATCACATTTCTAGCAAAACAAATGAAGGATAATCTCTGCACTCAAATGGACACATGCAACAAAAAATAAAAAATGAAATGATAGGAATAGTCCACCAATATTCACTTAACATTAGAACTAAATTACACTGCACCACAATGTGATAACAAGTGATGGAAAATATTATAGTGGCCCCAGCTTGTAGGTAAAGGTTAGTCCGACTTGTCATTTCTAATCATCGGTCATATTAGGATATTGTATGTTCTAGAAACCAGATAGTCTACCTTGGGTTTAGCTACATCCATTTTGTGTACATCAATTTATTTAAGTAGCAACTGCTTTCTCTTAGTTGAATACACAACTTTGTAAAGTGCCAGAATTGATGGAAAAACCGTCATTTCGGCCCATTTTTATTTGTTTACCTGAATATTTCTTTCTATAAGTATGGTTTCCTTGTGAAGAATAAATTTTGGCAAAAACATATACATTATGGAGAGAGAAATATATGTGAAGAAGAGAAAGAGAGACCCATATTTGATGGCCTTATCTTTCATACAAATAGAAGAAAAACATAAATACAACAAATAAAAGACTAAAACAAGGAAAGAACAAATGAAATT
Organism: Pseudotsuga menziesii; assembly: GCA_001517045.1. Lineage (NCBI taxonomy): Eukaryota > Viridiplantae > Streptophyta > Pinopsida > Pinales > Pinaceae > Pseudotsuga > Pseudotsuga menziesii. The sequence continues at coordinate 35,512 of LPNX010353321.1, read as the reverse complement.
AAAATACCTGAAGCACTAAACAAATGAAATTAAAATACTATTTGCGTAGAATGAAAAACTAAATTTCACAATAAATGAGAGGCAAATGATTCTAACAATGATTTTTCACATGTTTAAATGTGTCAACACAATTAGGGAAGATAACCACGAGCCCATTCTATAGTTAATCTAAGACATAAGGAAATATTGTAACCTTCAAATCTACTGATATAACTATTAAAGAGAGCTCCTATACTGATAAAACATTAACTTTCATATTTACTATTTCCCCTATAAAAGAGAACTTGAAACCATCAATATGCCATTAACAAAACCTGTCCCAACAAATTATACTTTGCACCAGATCCATTCACCAATAATTGTTTCTGTCTATCCCTTCATGAAAAAAAAAACTCCAACATGAAAAATACATGAGATGCATATGATGACATGTGGCTTTCTATTGCTGCAGGCATATTTTATATTGCTACAATTACTAACCACCTTTAAAATCTATGTTGTACTAGTTTCTAGAATAGGGGGATGGGCGTCTAGAACTGTTAGATAAGATAAGATATGATTCTATGAAGGTCGGTAACACTTTTTTGCCAAATTTCGTGATGAAAACATGATTTTATACTCATGTGCTAGATAGAAGTCCTTGAAATGTATATATGCCATGTGAATTTCGACTTGCACTGAAAAAACATTTTGTAGAATATTATGTTGGCTTCCCAATGATATTTAAAAAAATATTCCGATGTCATTTAATGTGTGAAATTTTGCATTTAATGAACTGTGTGACCTTAAAAATTTGAAGAAGTTAATAAGTGGATCGTGTCCAAACCAAATAATTCAATATTACACACACACACACACACACACACACACACACACACACACACACATATATATATATGAGCACGATCTACACAAAATGAACTATGGTTTGCATTTTTTTTGTTAATTTATTTCACAATATACAATTATTTATTATTTTTCAAAAGTGGCCACATCTAATTTCATCATAATTTTATACACATGCATGTCCATCCCAGCTTCTTTTTCACTTATTTCAAAAATTGAAAAACCGAAGATACCCTTTTGAAGAGGACGCGTCAATGTGTGGGCTGTTCATTTTTAAGAAATTTTTGGATGTGTATTTTTCACCCTGCATATTTTTCTTTGAGATGCTTCGAAGTTGTTGTGAGGTTTTCTAAGTGTAAGTTTTAAAACTAATTAAAAAAAAACCATACGAATTCCAAAATGCATGCATGATGCCTCAATGGATAGAGGATTCGGTGATGAATATTTCGGTATGAACTCCGCTCAGTTATGTGCCATGAATGGCAGGGTTTACACCCCTATAAGACACATAGAAACATTGATTTTCCTATAAAAGGGATAATTCTATGTTTTTCAAGCCCTTGATTGAGGTTTTAAATAAACTCGATCGAGGTTTTATTGAACCCTTGATCGAGCTACCGTTTAAACCTCTTTTTATAACTTTTTCTGCACAAGGACCTTGATTGCAACCTTAAAACCTCAATCAAGGTTTTCTTAAAACCTAGATCGAGGTTTTCTTAAAACCTAGATCGAGGTCTTAAAACCTAGATCGAGGCTTTTTTAAAACCCATATCGAGGTCTTAAAACCTAGATCGAGCTTTTTTTAAAACCTAGATCAAGGTTTTTTTAAAACCTAGATCAAGGCTTTTTTAAAACCTAGATCAAGGTCTTAAAACCTAGATCGAGGTATTATTAAAACCTATATCGAGGTTTTGGTAAGCCCTCGATCGAGGTGTTATGACCTTGATCGAGGGTTTAAAAATTGCTCGATCGAGGTACCTTTTTGTGTTTTTTTTGAAAGCGCCTTGCCAAAAAGTGTAACCTAGCTCCATGGATGCAAATGAGATGCAAATGATTCTAACAATGATTTTTCACATGTTTAATTGTGTCAACAAAAGTAGGGAAGATAAACATGAGCCCATTCTATAGTTAATCTCAAACCCAAGGAAATATTGTAACTTTCAAATGTACTGGTATAACCATTAAAGAGAACTCTTGTACTGATAAAACATTAACTTTTATATTTACTATTTCTCCTATAAGAGAGAACTTGAAAACATGAATATTCCATTAAAAAAACCTATCTCAACAAATTATACTTTGCACCGGATCCATTCACCAATAATTGTTTATGTCTATCCCTTCATGAAAAAAAAATCCAACATGAAAAATACACGAGATGCATACGATTACATGTGGATTTCTATTGCTACAGGCATATTCTATATTGCTACAATTACTAACCACCTTTAAAATCAATGTTACATTAGTTTCTAGAATAGGGGGATGGGCGTCCAGAATTGTTAGATAAGATAAGATAATTTTATTAAAGTCCAATAAATGATCACAGAAGCAATCTAATGGGACTATTGAGTACACATGTTGATACATATTGGGAGACCATATGAAAACCCTTAAATAAGTCAATATGCATAAAATAAAATAAACTGAGGTACTAGTTTACTGTATAAATATCAACTTATAATAATTCTTGAATTGTTTTGTTTTATCACACCTGCCTTTCCAGAATTCAATCTACCAATTCCCCTATCACATGCACCATCATGTTTTTCATTTCAGTACCATATAATTTCTGTCAGTTTCTTCCATATCCTCCCTTCTCTTCATTGGTTGGTGATTCATTGGTTGCATTTTCAATATTTCCTCTCACTCATCATTTGCTTCTTGGATTTTATCATTTTTTGTAAACTGTACTTTCTCTATAGAATCCTTTAATCTTTCATCAATACATGATCTGGATTTACCATCATCAATCTCTGGCATAAAGTCCTCTTTCTCTGTACCTTTATCATCATAATCCTCACATATCTCTTTCACTTCCCGAGTAGAGTCAGTTTCATCCTTTCCTCGACATTTGGATGACAACTTATTTTTCAAATCAGAGGTGAATACTTGAACATCAGTAGCAGCACGAAAACCAGTGCAAAAGAAGCAATAAAAAAATTAAATCAATAAACCAAAACATGCATCTACTTGTAAAATCAAAACCAAATCCTATATTTTGAAGACCGAGGGGACCAAATTGACATGCCAAAGACCACATATAAGCTTATTCGACCAGAGTAAAACCAAATCATTTATCCAAAAAGTTTGGATAATTTTCTTCTAATGAATGTACTGCTATGTTCACATTTCCCTCTTATCGCACTGACTGTTTAAGTGGTATGGAAGGGTTTCAGAATCCATGCAATTACTCTTAACTTTGTGGATATATCTTTGTTGTAGAGTACACCCTCTCTAGAATTCTGATTTCTTCCTTGTTCATTGTAGAGATTGAGTATATGTTTTTAAAAACACTTTGCATACACTGGGTTGTAACGGACTGTAAGTAATTTGTTCTATGACTTTGAAAAACAATTGTAGTGTATATTGTAGAATGTAGTAGTAGTTGTTCAATCTGTATGATGATTTCCCTTAGATGGTTTAGAAGGAATTTCTTATAGAATATGTAACATTTACCATCCACAACATTTAAGCTTGAAAAATAAAATTCTACAGTAATAATATAAAGCATAAATTAGACTTTTAATGCCAAATTTCCAGATCTGGATTTTACTAAAAAATAAGGTGAATACATGCCTGGAAAATTTGATGCACTAACAAAAATGGAAAAAGGTTTCCTTCATGACTTCAAATTTCTCCTTGGTATTACACAAACTAGGCATACTTCAACGAACAACTATAAACTGTTGTAGATGCCTTTCCGTAGATAATATTGAGTGGATTTGGTAGGTGTAAGATCTCACACAAGCAAAAACGACAACAGAATGAATATTTAATTCCAATAAAGATCTATAATACAAGAGATAGCTCCATAACACGCCCAACAGAAATATATACTTCCCACAGACACTGTAACACAAGTTTCCCTTTCTACGACTTCTATAATAGAAATATCATATTTTCTTGGCAACACCCTTCAACAAATGTGTGAATCTATGCTTTTGAAAGCTATATTGAACTGTGGCAGCTAGTTAGAGGTTTCAAATAATGGCTTGGGCTTCAACCCCAACAAGAAAGCTCTAATGCTATTGTAGTAGCAATTAATAAACATACTAGTCATGCTGTAAGCTTCGGAACACCCTGCGCTGCGGATACCTGCATATTTAATCCATTATTATTTTACTAGCCCTATTTACTATACCAATATGGTGTCTATAAAAGTTGGTTATATAGATGCTTACTGGAGTAAATAGGGTGAGCACATGAATTCATTTCCTTCTCTTCTATTGGCTGCACCCTTCCTTAAATAGTGAATGCAGCCTGTCCTCCCTTTCTCCTTGAATTTGATGCCACGATTTCAGAAGATGAACAGTCTTCTCTTCTAGAAAAAGAGCCCTATACTATGCACTATAGATTCAACTTAAAAACCACGATCCAACAGAGGGACATGGCTCCATCCAGAATAAGACCTTGCAATCTAGTGGCTTTTGTACCCAGACTAAAGATACAAACCACCATTTCTGCAATGGCAGAAAAACTTACCTTGGAAGCGCCATTGCCGCCTACTTCCATATTCAAACATGCATTCCTGTAGATAGAGATTGAGTTTACGAGGAGACACAACATATTATATAATTATGGGGACGTAGAAATTATGACGAGGTAACATCGGAAATTCGACCTATAATTCTACCAATTTAAAAAATTTAAATCAAATTTCATAAGTTGAAAGTGAAATTCGACAAAAGAATACTTTTTGTCATATGTCGTCGTATTTTCTCGTCGGATTTTAGGTACAAATCTTGTTGTGTAATGACATAGCAATACATTGTAACAATTATCTAGATTGTATCCATTTTGCTTTTTATTAATGAAATCACTATACAACTGCAACTCCTTATTGCATCGTTTCATATCATTTTCTAAGTAAATTGTTTGTGGAATATTTTGTATGTTTTTTCTTGGTACATAGATTCCTTTGAGCTCAATTTTAATATGGTGTCAGAGCCATGGCATGACAAGGAAATTATTCTTCTACATACTTCATCTTGGATCTATGAAGCAATTTGAGCAAAAAAAATAAAAAACATTCCAACTCCACACCGACAGCAGAGAGTTTACCACATAATTCCTGGAATCCCAACCTTATTGATTAAGCCTGCTTGAATGACTAATCTAGGTGTGATGCAAAATCCAAAATTGCAGTTTGTTTGACCTTAAATTGTTTTTTTTTGTAATTGGAGGTACAACTTCACATGGATTCGAAATTATAAGTTCCTCTTCTTACTCCATCCACAAGATTTTCAGAATGGAATATGAAGATGAATTCATCTCTAAAGAGACAAGATATCTATGAGGTGTCTATTGGACTTGGTAAAGAGTATTATGAGGACGAGAATGACTAGATAAATGATAGTGATAGATATTTTGGAACAATATGTCTTTCCCTTTCTCCAATCTTGCGCTACCTTATTGTTTCTGCTGAATACCCAAAGGATCTTCATTAGAGGAAATTTGGGGTCTAAAATGGGCCTTATAAGAAAACGTGCCAAAATAAGTTTTTGTGAGTTGGAATTCAAGAACCAATAGAATTTCAATAAAATAATTCAACCATAATGGTTGAATTGGCATATTTGTCATTAAAAAAAACTACTTTTTTGTTCGTATTTTCGACATATCTCATTGTGTGTTTACTCAAATTTCGATTGGGAGAGCTCGTTGGATGTGGAATTTGATTCCGCATCCAACGAGTACCCACACTGCATACTTTTGATAGACCCCGCTACCCCAAAAATAAGAAATACCTGAAAAAACGTGATGATGATGTCATCATCACATTTTTTTCAGGTATTTCTTGTTTTTGGGGTAGTGGGGCCCGTCTAAAGTATGCAGTGTGGGTACTCGTTGGATGCAAAATTTGATTCCGCATCCAATGAGCTCTCCCGATCGAAATTTGAGTAAAAACACATGGAGATATGTCGAAAATACGAACACAAAAAGTAGTTTTTTTCTTTCTTCCTCCAAAATTAATTAATATTATTTTATTATTTTAACCATTATTTTATTATTTTAACTATTATTTTATTATTTTCCTTAGGAGGCCCATTTTAGACCCCAAAATTCCTCTAATGTGGACAAAATTGGATACAAAATTTGGCAAGCACAATGAGTATCATAATGGAAAATTGGAGATCACACCCAACATCACAAGAGTTATTTATTCAAAATTCTCAACCTCTACTCTCTCTGATGAAGTTGTTCAAGATTAAGAAGAAGCATAATCTTCCTCATAGTCACTTCGAATTGAAGAAAGTCTCCTTGCAGTGACTCCTTCTCCTACTACTCTAGAAGTTTGAGAGATCTCTGATATCTCATCTTCTCATAATCTTAAGAATACATTGGAATCTCTTATATTTAAGAAAAACTATCCTTCCATTCTATGCAATCATTCTCTAGTGATTCTCCGTTAAATTATGTGCAAAATTTGCTAGTGATTGCTTCAGAAAGTGAAGAGGAATTCGATTTCTCTCCCTCTAATGTTGTTGATGGTGTGATTATAAGAAATACTTCGGATATTTTGAAAAACATATCATATTGTAGGATTTATCCATTCTTTCTTATTGATATAGTGCTTCTAGTAAATTCCTATGAGATTGCATGCACCAATACTCAGAATTTTGAAGAAGGAGAAAATTGTGCATCTACCATCTTAGTGGACCACACTTTTGCATCTGATATGAACTTACTTGGATATGATATGATCTTATTTGGATCTGATATGATATTATTTGGTTCGAATTTTAAGTTCCAAGAGCCTTAATTCATGCTTGTAGCCGTTCTCATCAATTTTGGTGTGACAAATCAAGTACCACAAGTCTCTTTCAAACTTGATATTAGGGATTTGATGTTAGTTTCCTCTTATGAGGTTGATGATATTTTATTTTTTAAGCTATTGGTTATTTATGAATCCATATCAGATTATGGAGCTCAATCATTCTCTCTCCATAGTCCTAGGGCTTCTCTACCTTTGATCACATGCCCATCTCCTCACATAACTAATAAAGAGGGAGATATTCTGCATCCACCTGGCCTCTTGATCCCGAGACTTGGAGATGATATTAAATCACATGGTTTGTTGTTCAAGAAAACAATATATCAGTTTATTGGGTGTTCCTCAGATGGTTCGAATTCTCAAGCATTTTTTCTCTTATTAGTTGATTTCAGTTGCTCTACATGGGTCCAGTTTTCATCCAACAGCTATCTATATTTCTGATTTAGTTGAGCATATTATTTTTCTTCCAAATAGGACTATTCCTCCAGACATAATCATTTAGTTTGTATGGAGAATTTCACATTCTAGGCACCAGGATACCTATGCACAGAAGAAAAAGCCTAAACTTGATTTTACCTGCATAGTTTTAGGAGGGGTATTTTTCCCATGAGGTTTTTCCTCGTTCCTTGGTTGTATTAAGTAGTTACTTTTAACATTTTAGCTATAATGGGTGATTTTTTGTCTTAGTTACTAGGTACCACAGTTTTCCAAGTTAGCATTCAGGGGGGGTGTTAGGATTATAATCCTCCCTTGTCCAAACTGGGAAATTCTGCCTAACTTAGGAGTCATTTAGTCATTATTGGGTCCACTTGGACTAATGAGGTCACATGTACCAGTCACTAGAGTATGGGTAACATAGATTGAGGCTAAATCCCACTATCTGCGCATGCATGCATCAATTTAGGTGCCTCCTAGACCAATCCCAACAATTTAGGAGCCACTGGGAGTCCCGACACCAACCTCCTTTAGTTGTTGGTACCAGGTGACTAGTCAAGCCTAGTTATGAGTACATTACATTCAGTTAGATGTACTCAAGTTCAATTATCACATGTATTTGCATGGATGCATGTGGGAAGGCACCTTTTCTCACCTAACATGTAAGTTAGACTAGTTTAATTGATTATAAATGATTGAGAGACTGAATTAGACAATTGGAGATATCTATTTAAGCTATGATTGTGATTTAGACATGTCCAGTTAGACATGTAGTCATATTGAGTTAATCAATTCGAATTACCTCTCATGGATTTGAATTGTCAAGCTACTAATGCCATTGTAATGCATTGTCATAATTATCTAGATTATATCCATATTAATTTTGATTAATGAAAGAAATTATACAACTACAACTCCTTATAGCACTATTTCATATCATTTTATGAGTAAATTGTTGTGGAATATTCTGTAAGTTTTGTCTTGGTCCATATATTCCCGTGAGCTCAATTTTAAGACTTTTAATTTAGGTAGTACAAAGATCAGGTTATTAGTTTTTTATTTTTATATTTTATATTGAAAGAGTATTTATTTATATAAGTTTAAAATTTCGTTTTGAAATTATGGTAGTGGTCATTGTTGTTGTTCTTAGTTTAGGTTATAAAAAGAATTTGTCTTTAGATTGAAAGAGTATTCATTTATACAAATTTATAATTTTGTTGTGAAATTATGATAATGATTTTTATTGTTGTTGTTATTATTTTGTTGATATTTAAGCTATAATTTAAATATATTAATTTTCTTAAATGGTTTTTTATCAAATGTTTAACTTTTCTCATTAACAACAATCATCAACATGATCAATGAAATGCAACAATTTGAAATAATAAATAAAAATTTTAGAAATCAAATAATTTCTTAGCTTTTTTAAATCTTATAAACCAAATAACTAAAATTGATCGAGTTATAAGTTAATAACAGTCATCATCATGATGAGTCAGAAGCAACAAATTTAAATAATAAGTAAATTTAAATAATAATAATAATAATAATAATAATAATCCCTAAGTTTCTATTTGCTTTGTATATTTAACACTTGTTATATATGTATAAATGTTTAGGTATAGTAACTTAAATTAAATTAAAATTATGCTTAATTTGTTCTTTTTGGTGAATTCGATTTTTTTTTGCAACAAATTAGAGGAGGGAATGGAAGATCATCTATTATTTTAGTCTACAAAAGTGGCCTCTCTATATTATAAAGGGAAATTACAATGCATATGAACAAATGAATTTTGGAAATAGGATTAAACCCACAAGTTTTTCAATTTGGATTCTAATATTCACCAGAATTGGTAGGATGCTCTAATTTCACCTTCAAAGGTTTTTTCACTACATGTTTATGTTTATATAGGAAAATTAAATCATATGAGCAAGTGATTATAAACAATCAAGTTTCAAGGTTTTGAGTAATACTCACCAATACAAAATCACAAAGGAAAGGATGGAATATATTATTCATAATGCTTTGAAAGGTGGATGGATCATTTCAAAGGCCAAAAGGAAACACTAAAAACTCATAATGACCCTCATGTGTGGAGAATGTTGTCTTAGGGATGTTTTCCTCTTTCGTCTCTATTTGGTGTTATCTTAAACGAAGCTCTAATATAGTGAAAATTTGGCTCCATGTGTTAGGGTACACAGGGTACTCCCAAAGGACCGAACACCAAGAACAACCGCTTCACACAAACAGATCACAAATCAATACACCAATGTTTGTCACGTGGTTAAAATCCTCGAGAGGGAAACAGTCCACGGCCCCAGCCAAATAACTACTTGGAGCATTTTATTATGTAAAAGAAAGAAAGTTACATGAGCTTCTCATAATCGATCAACTAGCCAAAGATCCTCTATGCTCTTTAAATAGAGATCATATACCAATCGGGTGTTAAGCCACGGATCAATAGTAGGTATGATCTAAGAGAAGTTGAACTGGTGGATCACTCTATGTCTAGAACATATCGTGACCGTCGGATTAGAATATTTACAAATGCATACTAATGCATAATAAAGAAACACACTTCTACCTAACGGATATATTACACAAGTTGATCTTAACTAACTCCTAAGTGTCTAAATATCCTAACATCCCCCCTTAAGAACAACTTGGGATAGAATTGAAGGATTTACAAAAGTGACACTATTAGAAGAAGGAAGGAGGCATTAGAGCCTATCCCCCCTTAAGGACACATTCCTGAACTCCTAACATAGACCGAAGTTTAGAAAACTTCGCTTCTGTAAGAGACTTGGTGAAGATGTCTGCAACTTGATCATCTATAGGGAAATAGAGCACTTCAATAACACAATCATGAACAAGATTTTTGATGAAGTGCATGTGTAGCTCAATGTGTTTGCTGCGCTGATGTAGAACTGGATCTTTGGCAAGCTTGATGGCACTTTGATTGTCGCACCAAAGTGGAGTAGGCTGCTGTTGCTCGAATCCAAACTCTTAAAGGACCTGTTGAAGCCATAAAGATTCCTGACTGGCATTAACTGCGGCTCGATATTCTGCTTCTGCTGAAGAAAGAGAAAGAGCTTGTTGTTTCTTACAAGCCCAAGTGACAGGTCCAGATCCCAGACTGAAAACATAACCTGCAGTAGACTTCCGATCACTAGGATCGCTGGCCCAATCTGAATCAGTGAAACCAACCAACAAAGGTTTCCCCCCTATACTATAATGAATCCCAAACTGAATTGTACCTCGAATATATCAAAGTACTCTTTTTGCTGCTTTCCAGTGACTTTCATGAGGAGTTTGCATGTAACGAGCAACACAACCAACGGCAAATGAAAGGTCAGGACGGGAATGAGTCAAGTATAAAAGACTACCAACAAGCCGACGATACAAGGTGGCATCTACTTCAGGGGAAGTACAAGTGGTAGAAATTTTGACTCCAGACTGGAAGGGAGAAGGGGCTGGTTTACAATCTTCCATGTGGAAGCGACGAAGAAGGTCACAAGCATACTTAGTCTGGGAAAGAAATATTCCTTCTTTGGTTTGCAAGACTTGGAGACCAAGAAAATAATGCAAATGTCCTAAGTCTGACATTTCAAATTTTTGCTTAAGACTGGATTTCACATGGGTTATAAGGTTAGGGTCACTACCAGTAAGGATAAGATCATCAACATAAAGAACACGCATGATGAGATGGTTTCCTACTTTCTTAGTATAGAAATTAGGGTTAGTATGGCATCTAGAAAAACCAGTGTCAAGGAGAAAGCTATCCATTTTGGCATACCAATCTCGAGGAGCTTGCTTAAGGCCATATAAGGATTTCTTAAGGAGACAAATAAGGCTAGAGTTATTCTGAACATATCCAAGAGGTTGTTCCATGTAAATTTCCTCATGTAAATCACCATGTAAGAAGGCAGACTTGACATCCATTTGATGGACTTCCCAGTTATGTAAGGTTGCAAGGGAAAGAACAAGGCAGATGGAGTTCATTTTTGCTACAGGGGCAAAGGTTTCATTGTAGTCAATCCCCTCAACTTGGGAAAAACCTTTGGAAACTAACCTTGCCTTAAGTCTTTCAACACTTCCATCTGAAGCATACTTATTTCTATAGACCCATTTACATCTGACAAGTTTTCTTCCTTTTGGAAGAGGAACAAGATCCCAAGTATCATTTGCCATTAAGGAATGATATTCTTCATCCATAGCTGCATCCCAATCTGGATTACTTGAAGCTTCTGCAAAAGTTTCTGGATCATGATTCTCAGAAACTTGAGCCAAAAGAGAAGAGGCTCACTGAAACTGAGAACGTGTTTGACGTTGATCTCTAGGATCACCGGCAAGATCACCAGCTGCTTCACATGTTGAACGGATCCATAGAGGAAGTATTGGTGCTGGTGCAATTTGAGGAACATGAGCAGGCGGAGGTGGATTTTCATCCTCACTGTCATCATCAGAAACTGGAGTTGGAAACCTGTTAAGGAAGTTGGAAGAAGAAGAAGAAGAAGGCACAATCGTCGAATTAGGCTCGCAGGCCAAAGATGGCACACCCGCCAAGTTAGGCTTGCAGGCCAAGAGATTTTCATCAAATTTAACATCTCTTCTAATGAGTATATCATGAGAATGTGGCTGAAGAAGTCTATAACCTTTTACATCTTCAGAATATCCAACAAATATGCACTTTTCACTTTTAGGCTGCAATGCTTTCCGTTTTTCATCCGGAATGTGAGCCCATGCTTCACAACCAAACACATGAAAGTGGCTTACATCTGGTTTAATTTTACTCCATGGTTCTTCCGATGTTATACCTTGTAAAACTTTAGTGGGTGTGCGATTAACTATGTAATTTGCACAATTTATGGCCTCAGGCCAATATTGAAGACTTAGCCCCTTAGATTGGATCATACAATTAGCCATTTCTTTTAAAGTGCGGTTCTTCCTTTCAGCTACACCATTTTGTTGTGGTGTATATGGAACAGTGTGCTGTTGTTGGATTCCTTGTTCATTGCAGAAAGTAGTGAACTTGTTGTTAACATATTCTCCTCCATTGTCAGTTCTTAACTTCATAATTTGATGACAAGATTGTTTTTCAAAAAGGGCCTTGTAAGCCAAGAACATGTTAAATACTTCGCTCTTAAGTTTTAAGAAGTAAACCCAAGTGCGTCTGGAGTAGTCATCAATGAAAGTTAAGAAATATTTGAAACCAAAAAATGAAGCAGATGGAAGAGGGCCACACAAGTCACTATGCACAAGCTCCAAGGGAACCGAGGCGTGCCAAGAGGCACATTTGTCAAAACTGTCTCGATGATATTTTCCGAGTACACAACCAGAACAAACACCATCCTTGCAAGATACCAACAGAAGACCAGTCACCATATTGTCTTTATATAGTTGTTGCAATAAGGGATAATTTAAGTGACCAAATCGCTCATGCCAAAGTTTGCTCAAGTTATCACTATGAGCAACAAAAACTGAAGGAAAAGGTGATGACCCAAAGTTGTTAAATTTGTACAACCTGGTAATATCATCAACAGTTCCAGTAGCAAGGACATTTTGAGGATTTTTAAAATCCTTGATTACAACTTGGTGAGGTGTAAACGTCACAGTTTTACCTTCACCTGAATGAGTAATTTGATAGACTGATAACAAATTGCAGGAAATTTTTGGAACACATAGTACATCACTGAAATGACCATTTCCTACTGGAACTGTTCCAGATCCTACAACACTTAGAGATCTATCATCACCAACAAATATTTGTTTGGTGTTACATTCATGCATAGTAGAAAAGATGGCTTTATCCTTAGCCATATGATAAGACACTCCAGAATCAATGAGCCATTCATTTGAAGTAAAAGAAGAAGATGCAGTATAAGAGTAACCAGAAGCACAAAGTGCATGCCCATGAGAGTTAGATTCTGAAGACGAATCTAGGCTGATGTGGTGCTTCTTCATTGCTGCTTCTAAGGCTGCCATCTTCTTAAAACATTTAAATTCATCATGATTATCTTTCCCACAAAAATTGTAATGACGCTCAGTCTTCTTTCCTTTTTGCTTGGATCCTTTGTCATTTTTTGAAGAAGGAGCTGACTGAGAGGGTTTGGGACCCTTGTTGTTTTGCTTATTATTGCGAGAATTTTGTTTCTTGCGAGGCCTGGACTTTTCTTTCTGTTGGGACAATAAGGCTTTCCCAGATGTATCTGCATTGTTAATTATTCCAAGATGAATGAGTTTATCTTGCTCTCTAATTAAGGAATCACAAAAGGATTCAAGATTAGGCTCTACATAGCTAGCTGCAGTCAAGGATTCTTTCATGGAGTAGAATGTAGATACAAAAACAGAATATGCAGGTCCAAGTTTGGAAAGAATATGATAAATACATTGTTTGTCTTCTTTCTTAATCTTGCATTCTGCACATAATAGTCTAAGAGTTTTATACTTAGATAAATAGTCTTGAATGCATGAAAAATCATTTGGATTCAAGGAAATCAACTCATTCTCAAGTTGATGACCCCAAATTTCATTGTGTTTACCAAACACAGATTCCAACTTTTCCCAAGGTTTATCAGGTTCATTAATGTCAGATATGTGGAATCACAAATCAATAGAGATTGCCATCCCAATCAATACACGAGCTTTATTACATCTATTTTCCCATTTAATTTTCTTATCATCATCAGTGGGTTCTATTTCTTTCCCTGAGGTTATCCTGAAAAGTCCTCTACTTCGCAGAACATCCTCCATACGAGATTTCCATGAGAAATAGTTAGAACTTATAAGTATAATATCACAAGGGGTGGCCATACTGTAAAATAATGGCTGAAAGAACAAAAACTAACTAGCTATATGCAAAGATCTCGAAAAAATATGTGGTTTTAAAAAAAACGGCATTTAAAACGGATTTCGGATGATGAAGTTATGCTTCATTAAAGGAAATGTTGAAGATGTCCCCAATAGTAATCTGGGAGATATTGACTTGAACAACTAAAAAAAAGAACCCCCCTCTTCCAAAGATCAACCTTTGACAATCACTTTACAATAAAGTTGCTTAGAAGTGAATCACTTTTGTAGAATAAGTGAGGTTCACTTTTACAATAATGTACTTTTAAATAGTGCGGCAATAAATTAAAAGACTTAAGTGACTCACTTTTATTTTATTTTATTAATGTGAGATGCACTTTTACAATAAAGTAACTTGAAAATAGAAATTGCATGCACTAAAAAGTAGCTTGATAAGACTTGAACTCAAAACTTATTAACATGTAAAGCAACTTTGGACCAAGTGAGCTAAGTTTAAAAGATACGTAAAACTATGGAAAGAGGAAGGGGGCTTTTTTTTTTTACTCTTCTCTCTCATTTTCCGTGCTTGCTTTATTTTCTTGCAAATCACAAAAAAAAACAAAAAACAAAAAAAAAACTTTTTCCACACAATGGGGTTAGATCTTGGTTAGCTTACCCAGAAAGTCTACGTTTTCAAGTTTTCTCGTTGTTTCTGATTTGCTATGATCACACAAGGTGCACGGCAAAGAGCATACGTAGTCGATAAGACAGGAAAAAAAACTTTCCCTCACTGTTTCTGATTCGCCGCGATCGCGCAAGGTACACGGCAAAGAGTATACGCAGCCAGGGAAGGCAACAGTCTGAGACTAAAACAAAAATATCTAATAATAAGACTGATAAAATATGAGAGATTTAAAAAAAAATAAAACAAATCCGTCACTGTAACATTATACCTTCAGATTTGCCGAAATGCGTGTTTTTGGAGCAAACGAAAATGGTTTTCAGTGAAAAAAAAATTGTTTCCAAATGGAAACGACACTTCAGACGCAATGGAACAACTCCCATAGGCCACAAATGCATAGAAAATTCAAAACTAGAAACCCTTTCAAAGTTTCGGCAACACCGGTTCCAGATCTTGATCAAAACCGAAAGCGGCTCTTCATAAAAGCTCTGATACCATGTTAGGGTACACAGGGTACTCCCAAAGGACCGAACACCAAGAACAACCGCTTCACACAAACAGATCACAGGTCAATACACCAATGTTTGTCATGTGGTTAAAACCCTCGAGAGGGAAACAGTCCACGGCCCCAGCCAAATAGCTACTTGGAGCAATTTATTATGCAAAAGAAAGAAAGTTACATGAGTTTCTCATAATCGATCAACTAGCCAAGGACACTCTATGCTCTTTAAATAGAGATCATAGACCAATTGGGTGTTAAGCCACAGATCAGTGGTAGGTATGATCTAAGAGAAGTTGAACCGTCGGATCACTTTATGTCTAGAACATATCGTGACCATCAGATTAGAATATTTACAAATGCATACTAAAGAAACACACTTCTACCTAACGGATATATTACACAAGTTGATCTTAACTAACTCATAAGTGTCTAAATATCCTAACACCATGAAGCTCATCCAAGGTATCATTAATGATGGAGATAAGAAATTTATCCTTGAATGTACATTTATCGATATCCCTAAAATCAAGGAACATGTGCAAAGTGCCTTCCTTTTTCAATATCATAACCACTAATGAGGAATAAGGGACTATGTTGGGATGAATTATGTCATCCTCTAACAAATCTTGAATAATCTTCTAATTTTCATTCTTTTGTGCAAAAGGGTCCCTTTGAAGGCCATACATTGGGGAATTGACTCCTTGGAGTTAGTGAAATACTATGGCCATGCTCCCCATGGAGGGTGGTTAACCCTTGGATGTTTCAAAAACCTCTCATTGTTTAGATAGAACCAATTTCAATTCAAAGTGAATTTGTTATGAGGGTGCATCCACTACCTGTATGGTATTGAATTATGAAATAATACGCATAAGTGTCCTTTCTTTAATAAATTTTCCATACAATGGGAGGTGATAATTTGAGGAGAACCAAAGGTTATCCCCTTTATATCATGTTTATATAATTTTATACCGAAGCCGATGTATAGGTATTTGCAATCCATGGTGACAACACCTAAAGTCCGTAGCCTTTGACCCCCATAAATATATCACAACCACCCATTTCATTAAAAACATGTGCATTTTGAGATGGTAGTCACCCATTTAAAGTTTCACATTTTCACATCAACCCCCACATTTCATAATACCAATATTATCTATCTAATATACAACTTTTGCATCTAAGCACATTATACAAATTAAAAGAAAGCAAAAAGTTATTGCATGCATAAAATGTATGTCTTACTTGAAATACATGTGAAATACATAAAAATTAAAAAACTGATTACATCATTGAACAACAATTTGAAGAACAATGTAAATTTAAACTATGAAGAAAAACATATCTAGAACAATTTGTATTGATTAATATAAAAAGTGTAAGAGAATAGAGAAAATTGGAAAGAAGGAAATCATGTATCCATTGTAGTCAATCAACCTTAAGAAATGAAACAAAAACAAAAGTTTGAATTCAATCACAAATCAACAATGGAGAATGGTACACGTCTATTGGTCTTTAAATGAAGTCCAATATAAATTCCATAAACTATAAAGTCCAATTTATATAACAATTATATGTTCTAACCCTAGAATCAAAGAAAACAATATTATTCACATACCAAATTTGTGTTCTTGATTCATATTAAATGTTCTAGTGTCCAATGTTTTCAAGAATGACATTATCATCTTCTATCGATAATTTCCATTGGCAATTCTCGGTCTTTTTCTTAGTCTTCACTGGTTTTAATTGCAACCGAGCCGCTATGACGAAATGATTTTATGGAGAACATATAACTCGTAGTCTTGAAAAAGAATATGGTCATTACATTTTCTTATTTTATCAAAGAAATGCCCCATTAAAACCATTATACCCACTGCATATGTATAATTTTACGGATTTTTAAATTCTTACAACAACGTGCTTTTCAATCTAGTGCATCTCAATAAATAATAATGCACCTTTTATGGATTATCTACTAGTGAAATGACAACAAATACATCACCTTCTCTAACCAAATAAAAAACACGATCATAATCCTTGTCAATCACAACCACTTCATTATAACCCTCTTCATGTGTGATATTTCCAAATGGGGGAAATGGTGGCAATTCATGGTGTGTCCATCATTTGATAAATTTGTTAGTTTGGTTTTGAAATTCATTGGAGGACTTTACATCATTAATACATGCAGAGACATTAGCAAGAGTATTTTTTGTTTCTCGATTACGTGTATATTTGTCATTTACTCCTAATAAAGTGTAAGCCCCTTGTTTTAGGGACTACAACAAAATTATATGGCATTGATCTGTCAACATCACCCATTGCAATATTCTAGAAGAACCTATTCATGAAAAACACATAACTTGTGCAAATCAAAATTCACATTTAGAAACAATTTATTAAATTTTTTTAAAAATAATTTAAATAAAAATATTCATCTGCATATAAACATACTAAATGATTGCATTTGAAAGCATTATAGATCATCAAAACAATTACATACCTTCTGACATTATCCATCCTTTCATTGAATTCATGGCTTAAATTTTGACTGCACCAATTAACAACATCGTTTGAATTTGCAAGGAAAGAAGCAAAGCGATTCATTTGATATCTTCTAAGTGAAAGTTTTATGTAGGCCCCAATGCCATCATGTTCTCCTTTTCCATTTCTCATTTAAAAAAAATCCATGTGTGGTGAACATCCATTTTATTATGAATGCGATACAACCATAAGAATGAGCATGCCGATTTAAACTAACCAACACAACCATATGACCACACTGAATGCTCTTTAAAAGTGACCACTTGTCTTGATAATTCGTTATAAAACATATTAAAACAATGTTGGACAGAACATGTAGCATGTGTACGATAATCAACGATGTAGAAATGGTACTCTTTAATCACTTCACGATTATTTTCATCACTATTAGAACCATTGACATGAAGTTATGCACGTATGTACAAAATATGCACAAGTATAGATACTTTTTATGAATGATAATACTCACTTTGTATCTCCTTTTGTGGAGTGAAACTATAATTTTCAGCAAAATCAACAATTGATAATATCGTTCCTTTTGGAAATACATCTCGTGATTGCTTGAACTGTAAGTCTTGCCATCATTTTATGTGAGAGTGTTTGATATATCTCTATACTGTCTCCCTCAACGACTCCATAAAACATGTCATAGAGATATCATCTTCAACAAACTTGATCTTTCTTGATGTTGTCATTGAATCTGTAACATGAGTATAATCAACATATTCACATCTCTTACATTTCACAATGTGATTTAACAATTGAGGATCATTTGGATCAATGAGGTATTTGACATCAAAACGAGCCAAATGAGAACATTCTTTACATTTACTTCCACCTATGCATTGTTTCTTATAGAATACTTGATCATTCTCTCGTGCACATAATATTTTAGATACAAATTCACAAACACTCGAAGGAGGGGGGTCATTTGGCCAACATTGTATGTTAAAATTATTAAATGTCTTATAATATAATTCAAATTCTACTTGGTATCAACAACAACATGTGTCAAGGAAAACAATGGGCCTGCCATAGCATGGTTTAAGCTTCACAAATGTGTTAACGGAAATCTTCACATCAACATTACTCTCCATAAACATTTTGAACATTTCCACTTGAGTGACCTTTGTTATGTGTTTGACATGATTTTCATAGTTTCCTTTAGATATATGATGCCGCACAACATGCTTTTTCATTTGGTAAGAAATGATATTTTAAATGCCAAAACTCTTTCACCTTGTCCCTCATATTATTTGGAAGTCTATCTTGATAAGGTTTCCTACAGATAGAATCTCAACATGCAACTTCCTCATCTTTATCTAATTGAACCCTAATGTTTGTATGCTTTCATAAAATTATTCTTGATGTTTTTAACATTCTTGCAGTCATGGCCAACAAATGATCAATTGTCGTTTTTTTGCCACAACCCTTGTTAGCAAAGTTTTACAAGTAAACTTTAAATCACGAGATCCTTTCCTTGCAAGTGTGGTCGAGCCGAGGTCAGATATTTTGATACCATCTCATTTGTTTTAATCTCTTTGACACTTTTAATGCCCAATAGTTTAATTGCATCTTTTTAGACATTTTTGCTTTCACAATCTATGTAACAATTGAGTTTGTGCTATGACAAAAATACCTTCAAGATCATTTTCAAGTATTTTTTTTGCTCTATATCAAGTTGTATGATCACACATCAGAGGTTCCAATTCTTCAATTTTACTTGAATCCATATTCTCTGAAAAATTGGCATCAATGACGATATTGTTGCAACTTCCAATTAATCTTTGTAAATTCATAGCTATGGTAGGATGTTGTAGGTTGGATGTTGACCGTGCATGAAAATATATAAATTTATAAGATTGCGAACTTTTAAATCAATTATATAATCAAGTGTTAAATGCAATTTTATAAACATTAGAAAATATTTACTCACCAATCATGGTCTCAATATCAATGATGCTCATCGTTTGTTCCACATTTGTCATTTCCTCATCACCTCCATGTTCTTCATTTCTTTCATCAATGTGTTCCTCAACATTTTGCATTCATTCATCACTGCCATGTGGCTCCGCATTTTGCATTTCTTCGTCACTGCGATGTGCCTCCACATTTTGCATTTCTTTGTCACTTTCATGTGCCTCTACATTTATTTCCAATGCTCATTTTTCTCTTATATTTCTCATGTTTTAATGTTTTCTTTCTTTTCTTTCCTCTTGATCAATTCTGTTGCAATCATGTTTTGTTGCACATTTCTTTTGGTTTCCCATGATGGAAGAATTGAAAACCAAAACTCCAATGCCAAAAACCTTAAATCATAGTAATATGTTGGATATAAAATTGTACAATTAATGATACCAATTGCAATATGACATGAAAGCATAACCAAATTCACAATATTTCATAAAAATAAGACTAATATGCTAAAATCAAATTCACCATGTCCATTGTATAGTGGTTGTATAACAAAATGTAATATGAAAAAACATTATATACAATATCTTGCTTAAAAAAAATTAATATACCATAACCAAATTTGTTTTATCCTTTAAAAAAACAAATAATAATATGCTATAACCAATTTTATAATCTAAAAACAAATCATTAATATGCCAAAATCTATTTCACAATCAGAGACTAATATGACAAAACCAATCTTACCATCTAAAAAAATAGAAAAAAGCGTAATATATACCAAAACCAAGTAATTTTAATTTATAAAGGAAAATTAAGAAAATACACCCTTTGTAAAGAAATGTAATATAAAAAACCTTAAAACATCCATAACCCAAAAAAATATCTCAGTGTAAATATCAGAAGGTGAATTTTTATGGAAATATAATTTTGGGCGAGATTATATATAGGAGTAGTCTAACGGGTCGATGATTTCGCCCGCCGTTAGACTACTCCATCTACCCACACCATTAAATCTTCCTAGCATAAGGCACATCCATCCAGGAATGGGTCCCTCCCAAATCTTCTTCTAAACGCGATCATTGTCCTCTTGCACATGTCGTCTTGTTGCCGTAGCCAGCATGCCGAGCAATTACTCCACCACAGCGTGCCGAGCAATTACTCCACCACCCCGTGGGTTGGTGACTACTCAATCCTCCCAAAGATGCATCCATCCCCTTCTCCCTCCAACAATACTCTGCAAAGGTTTCCAGCTGTGAGCTCAGCTTCGAACTAGACCTTCCCCGTTGTGAGCTTGGCTTCGAACTAGACCTTACTCCACTACATGGCTACCTTCTCTGAGGACATCACTTCCAATTTTAGAACAACGCCCATCATTTGCAGTAACTACTCCTTGATGTACCTCAATCAACTCTCGTCTTTTAGATGGATATAGATTGTTTACATTGGTACTAGCCTGGCTTGAATCCAAGCCCAAAAGGATCACTAGTAGCATGGCTAAGAAAGCCAAAGTTTCAAACAAATTTGCAAGTAAATGGATGCCTTTGGTTAAAGATAATACACATGGGCCTTATTTCATTAAATGTTTCTCTACCAATTCTTGTCCTCCTCAAATTGTAGATATCAAACATTGAGCAGGGAGAATCAAATTTGTAATTTCTAATAGTGATTTTATAGGATAAATGCCTGTTATCTATGAAATGGAAACTTTCACACATAAGTTAATCCAGGAGTAAACTCACCAAGTTATGCAGGTCTTAGTGCAACTACAGGTCCAATGAGATATGCAACATGCTCATGTTTGATATGAATGATGCCTGTAGATGTGTAGATTCTCATTTCTGGGAGCCAAAAGAATTGTTGTGATGGAGTATTATCTACTGAGCGGACATTTACAAGGTACATAGGCAGTACTGGTCTGGTCATGTTCATAGAGACATTCAGGGTGCCATTTTGTGATAAAATCCAATGCGGCCAGGCAAATTTGCATTTCCAATATCTAACATGCCTTTTTTAAAGAGTTCTATTTTGATTTTGATTTTGAACTTGCATTTTCTTAAGAGTTTTCTTTTGATTTTGATTTTGAACCAGCAAAGCTCAAGGGTCAAACTTTACTGGATGCTAATAAGGTATCTCTGTAACTTTGTTCTCACCATGACTTAGAAGGGCTATTGCTAAGATTATAATGATGAATGGATATCATCCATAAAAGGGAAACATGCCCTTGTTCTTAGCACTAATTGGAAGGTAAAGATTATACTGAGCATTGATATCATCCACAAAAGGGAAAGACACCCTTTTTATCACCATGACTTGGAAGGTAAAGATCGATTTAGAAGGCAAAGATCACAATGATGAATTGACATCATCCACAAATTCTACCATATTCAGCAATATGGCTATAGAGGTGTGAAGGCTTTGGTCTTCAAAAAGGATACCCGCCCTAGGCATTGGACTTTATCACATATGAAAAGAAAATACCTTCATAGATTTTTTCTGAAGAACTATGGTAAACTGTGAACACCTCCGACTTATGCATTAATAATTTAACTCTAAATCACTTTGACACATTCCTCTGGACAAAAACGAAGATATGTGAGAATTTGTTGGGTTCAAGCCCTCACTTTTGACCTTAATTAGATGCCCACTAGTCATCCTATGTAAATATTCAAAGGGTTGGATGTGATGAGAGAGCCAAAAGGAGCAGCATCCGGCAGCTTCACTTGTGACTTTCAGCCTGGCTTGTAGCACTATCTAAAAAATGTAAATTGCATTTGAGTCAGAGAAGTCCCGTAGTACTTCGGGATTTGGCAGTCAACAAATTCCTTGGCCTCAATGCAAATCAATATTGTAATCAATCTTGAGAGGGTTTTGAAGATGGTAATGATTTAGAATGAAATTTTATATTGAATACCATCTGGAAATTTTCAGTTGGTTTTTTTAACATGGCATTCCATGTTTTGAAGTGTTATTTATGTGATAGCCATTTGTTCACTCATAAATCGTCAATTTTTTTGCACCATGAGATTAGTAATAGATTTCTATAGTGAGAGAATGGGTACAATAGTGTTATTCATGGGTTTCCAAATCAGTTTGATAGCTTAATACAGTGACAAGTGAAGTGACAAAATGTGATAGGCATAGTTGACTATTTAGTTTTGTGAAAATAGATAAGTATAATTGATTATTTAATTTTGTGAAAATAGTTAGCTATTAAATAAAGATTAAAATATATATTTTTTGTTATTCATACTAGATTATTAATATTATTGAATCAAACTCTTAATTAATGTAATGCTAATTTCAAATAAAACTTGTATAATGCAAGGTTAAAAGTTATCAAAATCCACCATCTTATAGATATTATGCACAATATTATTCATGGGTTTAATCAAATATAAAGATTTATTTATTTAATGAATGCAGTGTTAACCTGACAAAAAGATCCATTTATCACGTCAAATCCTAATCAATTTATACTAAAAGGTATAAAACCACCCAGCATAAGAGAGTGTACAATATTATCATGGGTTTGTAAGCTGTTATGTAAATTACATTAATAAAAATTTAACATTACTTCTGTATATTTTAAGATGATAGTAATAATAAAATTTATTTATCAAATCAAATTTGTAATAAATATAGTACTATAAAATACATAAAATTATGAAAAAAATGTTAATTTAAAAATATATAATAACATTGAGAGAATGTCCCGTATAAAATCGAATTCAAAATAAATGGAGCAATAAAAAACACATAACATCAAATTGAGAAAATGCCCAGTATTGGAATATATTCCAAGATAACATTATTGAAAGAATATGAAGGATAAAATTAAATTCAGAATGAAAGTAACAATAAAAACCACATAACATCTAATTGAGAGAAAGTCCAGGATTATTCAAAGGATTTCTGTTGTTCAGAATGAATGAAACACTAAAAACCCTGTAACATAAAATGAGAGGATGCCCAGTATTATTCGCTCCTTATTCGTAGGATTTGTACACTATCATATCATGTAGGTCTCATTAATAAAATTAAATTCAAAATCAGATCAAATTCATTGATAAGCCTTTAAATTCAAAATCAGATCAAATTCCTAACCAATACTAGGGAAAACACAGCAAGAAGTATGTTATGCCAATCTTGATAAAATATTATGCAAATCATGTTAATGAAAATGATCAATTGAGGGCCTATATTGACCCATATAAGGTTTCCTTGTTAGCATATAAATCATGGCAAAACAGTATTAATGTGCTAGTTATTTGATGTAGAGGCTACCTAGAAAGTAGAATGAATGATTTTTTTCATTTATTGCTTTTGTTGGGACTTCTCTGACTCAAATGCAATTTACATTTTTCAGATAGTGCTACAAGCCAGGATAGAAGTCACAAGTGAGGCTGCCAGATGCTGCTCCTTTTGGCTCTCTCATCACACCCAACACTTTGAATATTTACATAGGATGACTAGTGGGTGTCTAATTAAGGTCAGAAGTGAGGGCTTAACCCCAACAAATTCTCACATATCTTCATTTTTGTCTAGAGGAATGTGTCAAAGTGATTTAGAGTTAAATTATTAATGCATAAGTCGGAGGTGTTCACAGTTTACCACAGTTCTTTAGAAAAAGTCAATGGAGGTATTTGCTTTTCATATGTGATAAAGTCCAATGCCTAGGGCGGGTATCCTTTTTGAAGACCAAATCCTTCACACCTCTACAGCCATATTGCTGAATATGGTAGAATTTATGGATGATTTCAATTCATCACTATGATCTTTTCCTTCTAAATCGATCTTTACCTTCCAAGTCATGGTGAGAAAAAGGGCGTCTTTCCATTTTATGGATGATATCAATGCTCAGTATAATCTTTACCTTCCAATTAGTATTGAGAACAAGGGCATGTTTCCCTTTTATGGATGATATCCATTCATCATTATAATCTTGGCGATAGCCCTTCTAAGTCATGGTGAGAACAAAGTTACAGATATACCTTATTAGCATCTAGTAAAGTTTGACCCTTGAGCTTTGTTGGTTCAAAATCAAAATCAAAAGAAAACTCTTAAGAAAATGCCAAGTTCAAAATCAAAATCAAAATAGAACTCTTTAAAAAAGGCATGTTAGATAATGGAAATGCAAATTTGCCTGTCCGCATTGGATTTTATCACAAATTGGCACCCTGAATGTCTTTATGAACTTGACTAGACCAGTACTGCCTATGTACCTTGTAAATGTCCGCTCAGTAGATAATACTCCATCACGACAATTCTATTGGCTCCTAGAAATGAGAATCTGCACATCTGTAGGCATCATTCATATCAAACATGAGCATGCTGCATATCTCATTGGACCTGTAGCTGCACTAAGACCTGCATAACTTGGTGAGTTTACTCTTGGAGTAACTTGTGTGTGAAAGTTTCCATTTCATAGATAACAGGCATTTATCCTATAAAATCACTATTAGAACTTACAAATTTGATTCTCCCTGCTCAATTTTTGATATCTACCAATTTGAGGAGGACAGGAATCGGCAGAGAAACATTTAATGAAATAAGGCCCATGTGTATTATCTTTAACCGAAGGAATCCATTTACTTACAGATATGTTTGAATCTTTGGTTTTCTTAGCCATACTACTAGTGGTCCTTTTGGGCTTGGATTCAAGCCAGGCCAGTACCAATGTAAACAATCTATATCCATCTAAAAGATGAGAGTTGATTGAGGTACATAAAGGAGCAGTTGCTGCAGATGATGGACGTTGCAGTTGCTGCAGATGATGGATGTTGTTCTAAAATTGGAAGTGATGTCCTCAGAGAAGGCGTCCATGCAGTGGAGTAAGGTCTGGTTCGAAGCCGGGCTCACAACGGGGAAGGTCTGGTTCGAAGCCGGGCTCACAGCTGGAAACCTTTGTAGAGTATTGTTGGAGGGAGCAGGGGATGGATGCATCTTCGGGAGGATTGAGTAGTCACCAACCCATAGGGTGGTGGATTAATTGCTTGACACGCTATGGTGGAGTAATTTCTTGGCATGCTGGCTGCGGCAATAAGACGGCGTGTGTAGGAGGACAACGATCGCGTTCAGAAGAAGATTCGGGAGGGACCCATTCCTGGATGGACGTGCCAGACGACGGGAATAGTTAACGACGTGGGTAGACAGAGTAGTCTAACGCTGGGCGAAATCGTCAACCCATTAGACTACTTCTTATATATATAACTCCCACACGTGAAAGTTTGGAATCTTGCCGAGAATCATGGGCATTTAATAGGTTGACCCCTTAAATAATCTCAAGGCTTTATGTAATAAAACTCTCCCCCGAGATTTGTTTTATTCTTTTGCCTCATAGTTTAAACCTCCTCTCACGCGAGTATTTGATTTAACCTCAGGTTAATTTTGGGGCTAAATATTTCTCATTTAATAAATTTATATCTTTCTCGGTCGAGAAAGTTTCTCGAGCAAGAGTTTCTTGTCAACGAATACAACAACTATTTCTGTAGTTTTCTTAAATTAGTCACTTTCTCATTGTGGAAACTTCAAAATATAAGAATTACCTATTGGAGTTTATACCAATAGATTCTTCATTGAATCGACTTTATCATAGTATAAGAATTTGTGAATTTCATAAGAATTTCTATTTTTCACTATTTTTAAATTCAAGATCATCACAATGAGATAAAAAAAAGTAAAAACTAATAGGGATGTTCCTTGCACTCTCATCTTAAAAATGGTAGTTTTAGTTTGTATGATAAGAGTCACATTTGAAAGAAAATGGGAGGACACAAACACGTGTCTATGAAGAGCTATTTTTAGAGATACCTGATACCTGCTCTTCATTCGATATTGTTTGCATCCACCAATAATATTAAGTACCTCTGAACTCAATAATAATTCAAACACTACATAAACTCTCTGGCTGGGACCGCTGTTTCCAAATCTAACTTTTTGGGGCTGACGTGAAAGAACGACGTAATGTAGGACGATAGTAAGAAAATTTGGGGCTGACGATGTAATATCTGACAATATAAAACATTTTTGGTGCTGACATGAAAGAACGATGTAATATCTGACGATATGAAACATTTTTGGTGCTGGCATGAAAGAATGATGTAATATATTTTGAAATTATAAAAAGTCATCTATGCTTTGGGTCCTTGCAGAAAATATACATAATTTCTCCATCAAGCTTATCCAATAGTAGTTCTATAACAGTTATGGCCTCCATGTTAATTGTGTATTGTTACGGACATATACAGCATTGATTTTGTTAAAGGAGCATTTTATTTTATATATAATTTGTTTATTTTAAAAATTGTATTTAATTATTAGTGATGGTTCATTAATATGATGTTTGTATGTTTTTTATATATGTTCCTTAGCGTTGCAGCCAGCCACTTACTGTTTAATTAGAAATAAAGAGATACTTTATATCTTTTGCTATACATGATAAATTATAGAAATAATAATAAAAATTTAAACTATAAAATTATATATTTATATTAAAATTAATTTATATAAATGAATAATTGTTTTAGTAATTTATATAGATGAATAATTGTTTTAGTATTAGAGTTAAGAAATTACTACATTGAAAATGTTTCATTTAAAAAATATAACAAAATATTTACACTATTTCAAGTTTTTTTTAAGCATCATCAAACTTTTAGTCAATTATAAATATAATCATTTTGAAATATCATAGAATATTAATAATTTTAAATTTTGTTCGATGTATAAAATAATATTTTATATTTATGTGAATTATAATTAATATAATTAAAATATATTTAAGATAATATTAATAAGAATATATGTGTCTGTGGGGTAGAGAAGTGGTAAAGTTGAAATGTTGTAAATGGAAGGTCTCATGTTCAAATCCTCGCAAATATACTCATGCATCATAGTTTGGGCCCTGTAGATGCACGTGAAAGTATAGTGGTAGCCAATACAAGTTGTCAATTTCCCTAATAAAAGAATATATATATGCGAATTTAAAAAAAACTAATAGAAAAAAAACCATAATATTTATATTAAAATTAAGATTACATTATTCATATGCATTCATGATAAATTCATGAGCATATCCATGATTGACTTTACGCCAAATACAATCCTTTGAATTATTTATTTCCAAAAAATGTTCCAAAACAAAAAACAACATTCACAACTTCTCAAAATCATATTATTGTCTTTCTATGAGACTTTAGGATTAACAAAACACCGCGTACAATCATATTATAGGAATCAATTTTATGATATTTATGATCAGTTTTGTAAACATGGTAAGCTACGAGCATTCAGATAGGGAGGAATATGGTCAAGTAGAGAATATCATGCCATAGGAAGAGTAGATCAGGGTTTCATATGATGTATGTACAATTTTATTGCTTAACGAGAAAGAATATTCATCAATGCAGCGTGTTTGTCTCTTTTACAGTCCATATATGATATATTTGAGTAACTTGATGAATATTAGTTATGTGAAGAATTAACTAACTTGTGTATGAAACCTGATAGCAAGTTAAGAAGCAGAGTTGGGTAGAATTTGTTATGAAATTCTAGTTATAAGATGAATTTTTGTTGGATATGGTTGAATGAATCTGGTGCAAAAAATATGGTATATGTGATGTTGCTTCCCAGCAGGGGAATTTATCTTCATCATCAAACAATGTACAGTAATTATAATCTTATAATGTCAGCTACGAGTTATTACCATATTGGTAGCTTTTGTAAGTGCGGACATGAGCAAGAGATGTTGATAATCGCATTCATAAATGGGTAGAATTCAAGCAAACTAACAAAAATCAAAAGGGCACTACAATAATTCTACCAATCAATCATCTTGCATGCAATATATTTATGTCCTTTTAAGTTGTTTTCATTAATTTCTCCATCCCTACACTTGAGTTTGGAAACAAAAAGAAATGCCAAGATCCTTTTTGAATATGTTTTAGTTTACACTGTTGTTTAATACTTTCACTATGCAATATAATGTCTCTAATATAATTATTTAATTATTTTGATCTTTGAGATAGTCATAAAAGGATTCATAATTATATTCTCAAAATTTTTTCAATTTAGATTACATTTAAGGGATAATTATGTCTATATATTTTAGTGATTACTCAGGACTTGATGAGTCTTCTTTTTAGGATTATAATCCTTTCATTAGAGGAAATTACAAATCAAAATGGGCCTCCTAAGAAAAATAATAAAATAATAGTTAAAATAATAAAATAATATTTATTAATTTTTGAGGAAGAAAAGAAAAAAAACTACTTTTTTGTTCGTATTTTCAACATATCTCCATGTGTTTTTACTCAAATTTCGATAGGGAGAGCTCGTTGGATGCGGAATTAAATTTCGAATCCAACGAGTACCCACTCTGCATACTTTTGATGGACCTCGCTATGCCAAAAATAAGAAATACCTGAAAAAACGTGATGATGACATCATCATTACATTTCTAAGGTTTTTTTTTTAAATTTTTGGGGTAGCAGGGTCCATCAAAAGTATGCAGAGTGGTTACTCATTGGATGCTCAATTTAATTCCACATCCAACAAGATCTCCCAATCAAAATTTGAGTAAAAGCATAGGGAGATATGTTGAAAATACGAACAAAAAAAGTAGTTTTTTTATGATACCTATCGCCAAATTTATATTAAAAACTTATTTAAAACCTATATGGTATTTAAAATTTAAAGCAATTTAATTGGCTAACACATGGCGACATGGAATTTGAATAGGGTTGAAAGACCCATTTTGAGTTGAAATTTCCTCTAATGCTTGTCCAAACTGGTCAAATCTTCCTAACTTAGGAGTCATTTAGTCATTATTGGGTCTACTGGTACCATTGGGTCCACTTGGACAAATGGGCCACATGTATCTGTCACTAGAGTGTGGAAAACACATACTGAGACTAACTTCCACTAACTGCACTTGGATGCAACATTTTAGGCGCTTCCTAGACCAATCCCTACAATTTAGGAGCCACCGAGAGTGCCGATACCAAACTCCTTTAGTTGTTGGAAGTTGGTGACTATTCAAGCCTAGTTATGAGTTAGTTACATTTAGTTAGATGTCCTCCAATTCAGTTAGCACCAACCTTTGCATGGATGCATGTGGGAAGGTGCCTTTTCTCACCTACCACATCAGTTAGACTAGTTTATCTGATTATAACTGATTAAGAGCTTGAATTAGACAATTGGAGATAGTTAGTTAAGCTCCAATAGTGATTTAAACATGTCCACTTAGCCATGCAGTCAGATTGAGTTAATAAATTCAAATTACCTCTCATGGATTCGAATTGTTAGGATATTAATGCCATTGTAATGCATTGTAACATTTATCCGGATTGTATCCATTTTACTTTTGATTAATGAAAGGAATATACAGTTGCAACTCCTTATTGCAATGTTTCATATCATTTTTTGAGTAAATGGTTTCTGGAATCTTCTGTAAGTTTTGTCTTGGTCCATAGATTCATGTGAGCTCAATTTTAATATGGTACCAGATCCATTGAAGGACAAGGTGATTCTTCTTCTACAGATTTCATGTTGGATCTATGAAGCAATTTGAGAAAAAAAACTCAAAAACATTCCAGCTCCACACGAGCAGCGGAGAGTTTACCACATAATTCCTGGAAGCCCAACCTTGTTGATCAAGCTTGCTTGATTGACTAAGCCACGTGTGATGCAAAATCAAAAAGCGCAGGTTGTTCGACCTTACTTTGTTTTGTTTTT
>LPNX010353320.1:0-16395 GCA_001517045.1 Pseudotsuga menziesii | reverse complement strand
TTAGTTTATTTTCATTTACATCAATCGAACTGCTACTAAGGAATCCAGATTCCTTAGTAGGTGCTCATTAGCACAAGCTAGGGTGAAAACCCTAGCTACACATGCTGCATCAATGAAGTTGTGGTTTGCTCCACCATCAATCAATACACCTACCCTATGGCCCTGTACTACTCCTATGACCCTAAGAGTATGAAACCTAGGTACTCCAGATAATGTAGAAATAACTCCCTTTGGTGCTTCTCCTTGAAGTGACTCCTCCTCTACTGCCCTCAATTCCTCTGTTGTTTAATGTTTGAATTCCTCCCCTTCAATATCTGAATAGACCTCTATACAGTGGGCCTTGGCCTTCCCTAATCACCTATGGCCTAGAACCCATGGTTCTTGACAAGTGAAACATAAATTTTTCCTTCTCAAATATTTCCTCGTGTCATCGTCCAACCAATTTTTCTTTGGCCATTCTTATTGGAAAGGTTTTCTGTCTTTGTATTTTATTGGAAAGTTTTTTTTAAGTGGAAACTTGTTCTTCAGAAATGAATCTTGTAAATATATGGCTCGGCTGATTTCATCCTATAGAGTAGATGATTTGTAGGATTTCACCCACCCTCGTAAAGGTTCTTTCAATGCCATTGAAAAAAACATAATCAACCTTGTCTCTGACACATCTGTTACCATAAAAACTATTCTCTAAAACTCTGAGATGAAGGCCTTTGCACTACCAGTCTATTTAAGTTGAGCTAACTCTCTAAAGTGTATCTCTGGGTCTTTCCTGTCAAACTAATCCATGAGCCTCTGAGTGAAGTCGTTGTAGGAACTGATGGTGTTGTGACCCAATGTCACCAGCCCATGGTACCACCACTCATGAGCCTCTCCATCTAGATGTAAATTATCCAATTTAATGGAATTTTTCTCTATCATAGGGTTGATTTGGAAGTAAGTATCCAACTTTGGGACCCATATTCTCGCTGAACCCCCGTAAGCCACATCAAAATTAGGGATGGTTAATTTGCCCAAATTTTTCTACAACTCATAATTTTGGGTAAATCCTCTGTTAAAATTTCTAGGTCAGTTCCTACTCTTCATATTGCAAAAGTATGAGAATGACATTGCTCAATGGAACTCATCTCCCAAATCCATGTACTACTGTAAGTAAGCTCCAAATGGTTCACTGGGTTCTACTAGCATGACTGGTCCTACTACTGCGTCTGCCAGGAAATGAGGCATAGTAGGTTTGCTGGAAGGTTTGTTATATATATGGGGTGTGTTTTACATGTTAGTGTAAGCATGCTTCCCACTACTGCTGGTGGACCCCATATCTATGGGTGAAATAGGTATACTACTATGACCTGGTTCTGGCTTCAGAGCCAATCTGTTTATTGCATGCAATACTTCCTTTCATCCCTTAGCTAGGTCATTC
This sequence comes from Pseudotsuga menziesii, assembly GCA_001517045.1. Taxonomy (NCBI): domain Eukaryota; kingdom Viridiplantae; phylum Streptophyta; class Pinopsida; order Pinales; family Pinaceae; genus Pseudotsuga; species Pseudotsuga menziesii. The sequence goes on along the minus strand of LPNX010353320.1, from coordinate 14,981 downwards.
AATGCACTCACCAAGCTATGAAATTCCAGCCTATCTTCCTCTTCTCCTATTCCTTTCCCTTTGTTAGAGTGTATATCTATTAGGTCCATGTTTGAGTTGGTATCTTCTAACTGGATATCCTCAAATTCCCGCTCCTTAGTGTACCTACTCTTCCTTCTCCTATAGGTTACAAAAGTGTCTTCTTCTGTATTCATTTACTTCTCATGTTCATGCCCACAATTGGAAAGGAACATGCTCTAATACCACTGTAATATCCCAAACACTAATATTCTACTGCTTTACTATTATAGGATTTTCTAGTACACTCAAGTGGGTACAAAATACTGAATTTTATTGTGCCTGCAAGGTGCCGCATAAAAGGCCCTAAAATATAGCAAACTAGAGACTTTATAGGGTGGAAAGTTAAGAAAGAAATGGTACACTTACCACTGATATATAAGCTGGTGATACAGGATATAGATAAGATGCATGCATATAGTGATGGAAAAGTGAGGTAATGGTGCTCCCTTCCTTCAGTTGACTCCCAAATACAAAGGAGGCTCTTACCCAACTAAAGGTGATGTTTTTGGTGAAGGAGGTGTTTGATGCGGGTGAAACTTTGTAGGAATGGTGATCTCCCCTTCCCGAAGAGAATGGCCAGAGCATCCAGAGGATCCGATCTCTCAAAGACCCGTAGCGAATTGATCTACATGTTTGGTTCTCATTCCCCCAGCCTCACGGATCTGTTGATAACTGCTCTAGATGAGCAACGTGTGGATTGATAATCACTCAAGAAAGTGGAGTGACCCTGATGATGAATATGAAGTTGTTATGCGAAAGAGTAACTGGGATTCAGAGACCCAACGAATACTTCTGGGGTTTTCCACCTATTCCCCAGCTGCACACATGAACCTACAAACAATATTCCCGTGGAATGCTAAATCGTTGGACATGGAAGAATAAGAGGAGTGCTGATGATAGACCTGTATGGTATACCTTGAAAGAGACTAGGGTAGATAGTTGCACTACCAAACCCTCATTAGCCGAAGACTCCATCTTCAACCCCAGCTACTGTTGCTGCTCAAAGCTGCAAATCAACAACAATAATAATAGACACCTCCTTTAGTCCAATAACCATTCTTAAATAGATTAGCATGCACTTTTAGGGTTTGCATGTCAGTTTTAGGGTTTATGCTTCACTTTTTCATGCATGCAATTCTAATTTTATGTTGACTTTTAACCTTAAGGAAATAAGGCTTCCTTTATCAAACGGATGACTTTAATACTAAATGAGTGTCCTGATTTGTTCTATGTATCAAATGTTCTTAGTCAATTCCATTTCATGCAGTACCCACTCGAACCTATGGGAATTAAGTAGGTTAGCGGGTGTTTTGGTGCTTAATTAGAATAGGACATTACAACATGGAACCTTGTGGGTGTGCCATGTGGTCCATTTTTTTGCGATTTTATCTATTTATTCATAACTTCAGAACTCAATAAATTTCACGTAGAGAGGCAGTTTTGTGTAAAAAAAATGTCACTGGAAAGATCTTGATGAGCTCTACATTGCTGTAATATTTTTTTTACATTTTGAATACTTTCATTTTGATCGATATTGGAAATCATATTGGATCAAACCTTCTCAATAGGAATATTTTGGGCCTCCAAAATCATGGAATTATTTAGAAAATAGGTGAAGGTATAGTTCCCTCACTCTTATGGTCTCTAGCCATTGTGACTTTCTTGGATGCATTCCCTTAATCCCTACATGAAGATATTCCATATCACCTCTTCGTGAATATATGAACTTATTATTAATAATAACATATTCCTGATGTTCATTGAGGTACTCATGAGAAAATTTATCAACAAAAGGTACTTGAACATGTACATCTTGGTGCACAATCATAGGAGGATCATACAATTTTAATTTTTCCACATTAACAATGAAATATATTTTCATATAAGGAGGAAAATATAACTGAAACGCATTGTTACCAACTTGATCCAAAATTTTAAAAGGTCCATACCTAATTGGTTTCAATTTTCTACCTTCACCTTGGAATCGGTCTTTGCTGATATGAAGCTAAACATGATCACCAACTTGAAAGTGATAATCCACCCGATTCTTTCCATGTATTTTTTTATACTTGTCTTGAATTGATTCCAACTATTCCTACACTGTTTGATGAGCCAACCAGATATGTTGAGTAAACCTCAAATCTTTATCAGCATCAACTTGTCCATATTCCAGTGAATCTTTCCCAAAAAAATTCTAAGGGAGACTTTGGAAAATACCCAAAACATGTCTTGAATGGAGATTTCTGTTTTAAAGTGTATGGCTCTATTGTAGGCATGTTGAACATAATGCAACTACTCATCCCAAAGCTTAGGTTGCTTGGAAAAATACCCTCAAAGAAGATGTACAACGCTCTGATTGACCACTTCAGTTTGTTCGCCAGTTTGTGGATGGAATGTTGTGCTTTTATTCAAATTTGTGTCCATAAGTTCCCATAGAGATGACCAAAATTTCCCAAGAAAGATAGAATATCGATCATATATAATAGAAGTATGAAGCCCAAAATGAACCCATACACGTTGAAAGAACAAATGAACATTCAATTCAGCTGTGATCTACTTTTTACGAGGCATTAGAATGCACATTTTTCTGAACTTATCGAAAACAACATATAATTAATAATGTCCCTTTCTACACATTGTAACCCTCCTACAAAGTCCATTGACATACTTTCCCATGGACGAGAAGGAACTGGAAGTGGAGTGTGCAAGCCTGAATTTCTATTACTTGGCTTACTTGTTGCACACATAACACATCCTTTTAGATACTTAGGCACACTATCATTCATTCGAGGCCAATAACAAAACTTTTGTAATTGTGCTGCAATTTTCCCTACACCAAAATTTCCTAAAATGAGAGAAGTATGAGATTCTTTGATCACATGCACTCTTTCACTTTGTGTAATCCATATTTTTCCAAGATGATACAACAACTTGTCATGAATATGATAATCCAATTCTTCATTTTGATATCCATGCATTAGTGATTCCTATACTTCTTTAAATTCTTCATTCTTAGTATATTGTTCAACATAACTTGAATGTACCAAAGGACTTTGTTGAATGACAATAGAAGCACTTATTGGAGGTCTAGATAACATATATGCAATTTTGTTCTGAATCCTTTCTTGTACTTAATAACCAAATAAAATTGTTGTAGAAAACCCATCCACCTGAAATGCCTTGATTGTTGTAGCTTAGTTTGTGATTGAAGATATTGTAGTGTTTGATGATCAATATATATAATTGTTTATTTACCCATTACATAATTTTTCCACTTCTTCACACTTTTTACTAATGCATACAATTCTTTATCATAGGTAGGATAGTTAATTATTTCTTTAGAGAAGGTTTCCAAGTGATAACATATTGGTTTTTTAAGTTGCATTAAGATTGCCCCCATGGCATAACCACTAGCATCAACCTCTATCTCAAATGGATATTGTAGATCCAACATTGCAAGTACTGGAGCCGTGCTAATATTTTCTTTCAGAGTGTTGAAGGATTTTTGTTCTTTGCTTTCCCATTGAAAGACTTTGTTCACGCTTGTCAAAGCATGTAATGGAGAAGGTACGAAGGAGAAGTTTGCAACGAACTTCCTCCAGTATTGGGATTCTCCCAAAAAACTTCTTAGATCAATTACATTATTTGGATTAGGCCAATTCACAATGACCTCCACTTTAGAGGGATAAATTCTTAGTTCACCACCCCCTACAATGTAACCTAGATATACTAAATATGTCTTCCCAAACTCACATTTGGACATATTTAAGTACAATTTCTCCCTTACAAGTACATCCAACACTTGTTTTACATGCTTGACATGCTCTTCCCAAGTATGATTGAAAATCAAAATATCATCTAAGTAGACTATGATGAAATCATCAATAAAGGGCCTAAAACATCATTCATCACCCTCATAAATGTTGTGGGTGCACCACAAATACCAAAGGGAATTAGTCTTCCAAATGTCATTGTCATGAATTTGAATTTGATGATAACCACTTCGCAAGTCTAACTTAGTGAAAAAAATTGCATTCTTAAGTTGATCCAATAGATCATCAATTCGGGGAAGAGAATACATGTTCTTAATTGTAATTATATTTAGTTCCCTTTAATCCACACACATGTGCCATGTTCCATCCTTCTTTGGCACCAAAAAAATCGGTGAACCACAGAGAGAGGAACTAGGCTGAATGTCCCCTCTCTCAAGCAATTATTGAACCTACTTCTTTATCTCTGCATTCTCAATTACTGAAGACCTAGACATTCCAATGTTAGGAAGAGGTGCATATTGTTGTAAGTGAATTTCATTATGAATTTCTCTTTTGTGAGGTAACCCTTTAGGTTCTTGAAATAGAATATCATAATTAGGTACCACTTTAATCAAGTCTTTTTTTATTTTTGGATCACATCCCTTAAAATATTCAATTTGTTCAACATCCTTCGCTTTCGCTACCATAAGGACAAAATTATTACTAGCGTGTACCAACCTCTTCATTTGATTTGGAGAAACAAAAGAAAGATTGGTTTTCATGCGGTGTGCACGAACAATGTATTCAACATTGTCTTTGGTGAGTTGATACCTGATATCTTTTCTGTAAAAGATAGCCTTCCTATAATAAAGATAAGGAATACCCAACACAATACCACATATATCCAACGGGACCACATCTAGATCAACTTCATCAACAAATCCAGAAGTAATAACAAATCTAAGTCTACACTATTTTGTAAATTGCAATTGTGCATTATCACATACCCATCCAATTGGGTATGGATTAGGGTGTAACTTAGTTTCCAAATGAAGCTTCTTAACTATCGCTTCTGAAATGAGATTTGCTTGTGATCCACTATAAAAAGGAGTATCAATTTTTGTATGTTCATATATTAACCTAATATGAAACATCTCACTTATCTTTCTTTCATCATCAATAGGTTGATGCTTAGAAACAAAAATAGAAGGATTTTTAGCTTGAATTCTTGTAGCAACAACCTTAGTTTCATCCCCAGAGTAAGATCCCTAATTGTGTTGGATTGTTGCAGCAGTGGTCTTGTTGTCTTCCTGATTCCAAAACTTCTCAAGCTTGAGTTCTGGGTGAAGTTTCCAACATTTGGATGCATCATGACCCTTTTCTGACAATGTGTGTACATAGGTTTTTCTCCTTCTTTCGTCACTATAGCTGTACATTTACCTTTCCCTTTACCTCTGAACTTGTGTCCATCTGGTTTAAAAGGATTCTTGGAAATTTTTTCTTTTGTATTCTTCCCCTTGGACTCCATATGAGTCGCTTGAACACATACCTCATCAAGGTTAGTCAGGTTAAACATAAGTATCATATGACATAAATAACTATGTAATCCTCCTATATACTTGAGAAGAGTTTCTTGAGTGTAGAGAGGTATACCAAGTACCAAATCTCTTTTTTTTCTGAACTCTTGTGTGTATTCCTGCACACTTTGTCCTTTACCTTGCCTCAAAGTCTATCACTCCATCGCAACTTGCTTCATATACCCCAATGGATAGAATTGATTTTGTTAATGGTGAAGTAAACTCATTCAAAGAGGATATAATTTTACCTTTTGTGGTAAGATCCTCTTGAGATCTACTTTCCCACCATATGAAAGTGGTCCCTCCAAGTTGGAGAGAATCCCACTGAATTTTAATGTTATCTTTAGTGAATTTTTGAATCCTACAATAAACTTCTATTTGACGGATTCAATTATCCAATTTTTCAGCATTAAGTTATCCATTGTAAATAGGTAATTCAAACTTAATATCAATATTTAATTGAGGCATATTAAAATCAATTTTTCCATCAATTTATTTTGCTTTTCAAATGGAGAATGTAAAGAAACATTAAGAAAAGATGGTGAATATGGTGGAGTTTTAGGAGGGTCCTCACCACCTCCTTCTCTTTTACCTTCAGTATGATATGGGCCACCTTGTTCACCCTTATTCTGATGTTGATAAAGCTCATCCGCCATTGTTTGCATCCTCATGAAAGCCTTAAGAAATTCTCCTTCAGATGGGATTGAAGAAGCCCCATCTTCTCCTTTTGGTGAAGCCATTCTCCCTCTTCTTGAACCAATTTATGGGTAAAATTATTCAAGTTCTCCTTCACCATGTTGAAGCCTTGATATTTTTAACATTCATAAACTCACAATGCAATGGTAAAGCTACTCTAATACCAAACTTGATCTAAAAATTTTCAGGATCTTTTTAACTATATAAATTACATGTGAAAATTGAATTATCAACCATATAAAAATAAATTAAAAAGACAAATTTAAGTGCTTAATCAAAACACATAGAGAAGGGTGATCTTATTAAGTCTTCAAAATATTACATACATGAGTGCTGGAAAAACTTATGAATTTTGTCAGTCAAAATAAGAAACATATTTCACCACTACGTTCCTCTCGAAATTTCAAGAAAAATGAGTATAAAATCGACCGCCTTTGCATGAAATCTCCTCTAGCATGCACTTCAAGACAACCTTTTCCTTTGCTTGTATGCACTTTACTTTTTCCCACCTTGGGAACTGTTTCCATTAATGGCCTGTACCTTCTCAGGAATTGTGCATAGCATGGCCACTCTCTACTTTTCATGGCTTGGACAAGAGGTTTATATAGCGTTTTGAGCCCCAAAATGGCGGCCATGCGCCCCATTTTGGGATCCAAAATCTGCGGCAAATTCATAAGCATATCTTGCCGATAAGCTTCAACGAAATGGATCATAGACCATTGTTAAAGTGTTGGAAATAGGGAACAGAGGTCTCAGGGTCAAACTTGTGGGCCTCTCGTTCCTCCTGTTTTAATGTGATTCAATATGTGTAATGGTGTATTGTTTGATGGATACTTGTGTTGGCATGTTGTTGCGGTGATTCGTGGTTCCATCGGTTCTATGCATTGGCATTTTTGTTGGACTGCCGGTTCAATGGTATGTTATGTGGTGAACATAGTGGGGCCGAGAGATAATCTCTCGGCTTGTCCCTTTTTCAAACCATACACCACTTCAACTTCAAATATGAGTGGAGGAAAATATGGTTAAGAATCAAAGCACAAAGATCCTGGATAGGTGGATATGGTGGAGTCTTTGGTGGAGAGGAGGTCTAGGGTTCGATCCTCTCTGACTCCATAATTTTTGGTAAATAAAACTAACCAACCTGCCATGTGGTAAGCCCTAGTTGGTCCACATGGACGCCTTCCCTACCACTTATCAGTCTGTTGTTGGTCCAACTCACCTTCCATGTCACCTGGACGCCTCCATGTGGCGTACTGTAGGACTTCCACATCACTTGTCTACTGACTATACATGGTAACTATACCTTCCACGTGGCACCCCACGGGAGTGCCATGTGGCCCATATTTTTTCCGTTTTACCTATTTAGTCATAACTTCAAAACTCAATAACGTTCACGTCCGGAGGCTGTTTTGTGCAAAATGAATGTCACCAAAAAGCTCTCGATGATCTCTACTCTCCTGTATGCTTCTTTTTACATTTTCAAGACTTTTATTTTAATCGATCTTGGAGATATTCCTAGATCACTTGATAACCTTACTACAAAGTCTAAAAAGTGTGCCTATAATCTAAATGACCTTCACACCATCTTTTTGTGATGTTGGAAATACAACATATGTTTTAAAACCATCGAATGCATGTTTTGCATGATAATAGAACGTCTACTCGGGTTCATAATTTCTCAACAAGAAATCATCATTGGTCCCCTAAAATTTCAAGCCATCCTCGCAGTACTCCCCCCTCTCCCCCCCAAAAAAACAACATCAATGGGAGAGAATTCAATGCAAAGGAAACATTCATTGTTGCTTTGTCCTTAATTACACTACATAAGAAGATGGATTCTTACGTGTCCTTTGAAAGGACATCCCTCTCAATGGGATGACCAATGACAAAATTACTTCATAGCATCAAAGAAGGCACTGACCTCTGTTCCCTTAATTTCTCCACTTATCTTTGATAAGGATTTTATCCTTTATGTCTCAACACCCTACTTCTTGGTTTCCAAAGTCTTAGTTTATAGAGGCAATGATCATCGTGAGAAGTCATTAAGGGCTTGGTTAAGGTGTTTTAAACTCTTTTGGAACCTCCATGATGTTCTGGAAGTCTCTACCGGATTCCCCTACCTTACTAACTCCTTGTATCAAATTATGGTGAGTGAGTATGATCACCACTTGGACACATGGGTAGTATTTGGATTGTCACCTTGCTTGACCCAAAATTTCCCATGCAAACTTTGTTTAGGTGCATGTCAATTAAAGGGTATCAATGAGAAGAATAAATTTTTAGGTATGCCCGTGGCATCCCTAAAGTTGTAGCATGACAAAAAACATTGCTTAGGGCCTTAAAAAATGTCACAAGTTGATAATCCAAATTGAGAATATAAACACCATCTCTAAGATGTTTGAAATTCTAATATCACCCATATAGAGCATAAATAGATTGATATGGTGCCGATGTAAATCCATTTTGGATGAACCATCACTATAATGAACCAAATTTCAACCCTTGCACTTGAACATATTTCATAATCTGAGAAATTTCAACTATGGATTTCCTATATGCAATAAGCATGTTTAGGGGAAGTCCTCATTCAAAGTGTTGGTTGACTACAAATATATATATAAAATAATAAAACAAAGCACATGTGAAGTTTAAATTGGCTACATTGTAAAATACATTTATATTTATATATATCAAAATTGGATTTCAGTTTCCTTAACCTTGTCTTTTTTGTATTTGTAGGATTTTTGTGTTATCATTTAGATATTAGTTTTTGGTAAATATCTATTTTACTTCATATTTAATTAATTAATGCAAGTTTTACCTATTTGTAAGATTTATGTCTTAAATAATTTAAGACATGATTCCAAATTGAAAACTTGGGTGGATGAAATGAAATCCATCCAAACCCACCAACTCACCACCATATCCTTGACTTGCCATTTATTGATACTATCTTGTAAGTTGCTAGTTTTTTAATAAAAAGTTATTAACATGATTACGATTTTGTAAACATAATACACACAATATAATATAAGTTGCTGGCCTTTTAATCAAAAGCCATTAAAGTTATTTTTTTAAAACATAAAAAACTATAACTCATTACTTATGTGAAATCAAAGTTATATAACTCATTACTTATGTGAAATCAAAGTTACATGAGTCAAAACCTATAAAGGCATGACATACTATCATTCATCCCACCAAAAGTGACCCAGACATAAACCGCTGATCTCTCCCAAAAGCCATTAGGGTTATTGTGGTTTTGTAGACAGAACGCACACAATTAATGAGGGCATCCTTTTGCTAAAGCCAAGAGGGTCAAAGTTTAAGTCCTCCAATTAATTTATAATGCGATCGCCCATAGTCAAAGTTAGGGTTCCAATGCATTTCTGTAGGGCCGTGGAGGCTTTCAATCTAATGCAAGGTGCACGTGGAAAGCCTCGGAATTTAAAATTAAGAGTAAGGAACATAAGGTCTTGCGTTTGACTGTAGATTTCAGTTTGTTCTTCTCCTATGCACGTTTGACTGATGGAATTCGTTCATGGCTCTGGTCTACACTGCCTTGTATTCATTCATTTTCCATCGATATTGAATAGATGGACTGTTGGTCAATGAAGTAAAGGGAGTGGATTACATTTTGAAATTTACGAAGTACATATGGGAAATGATGCACTAATTAAGATCTTACGGGACCTAATTTGGTTCAGAGAGTTCTATAAGAACATAGACATAAGGAGTGTTGCCCAAGCATCGATGAGCCTCAAACCCCAATCCCAAATCCTTGCAGCTAAAAGGGATTGGAATTCTAGCTTCTCCCAGTTTTCCTCTATATTCTATATTGCATTTCATAGACCTGTACAGTTCAGAGCTACAGCATTGCCCTTTCTTTAAGATTCCCAATTATTGTTTACTTAGGAAAGGCAGCTGCCTCATCTCGCAGTGAATTGTGAAACATGTCCAATCAAAGTAGTATTTTGAGTTGCATGATCTTGATCGGAATCTTGTGCATCTATGGCCGGGCGGCCTATTGTTTGTCAACAATGCAATTTGGAGAAGCAGCGCCTTCTAATATCAGTAGCTTCGCCTCTGCTGTGGAAAAAGGTAGAGACAGCGAAGTGCAGATGATCGATAGGTAACTAAAACGCTAACACTCCTACCTCTCCTACCCCTACATTGATTGATTGGGTTTATTCATAAGATGATTTATCTCTCATGATTTTATGTGTTCTTTGAATCAGTTGCTGCTTATTTGATATGATACAATGACCTATGTTTAATTCGTTTTTCATCTAATCTCCCTTTGCAGAAGCATTACTAACAGCACAAGACGAGAACTCGGCTTTTTGTCACAAGGAACAGGCAACCCCATTGATGATTGCTGGCGCTCGGACTCCAATTGGCGCCTAAACAGAAAACGGTTAGCAGACTGCGGCGTTGGATTTGGTAAGTACGCCATTGGAGGCAAAAGGGGGAAATTTTATGTGGTTAGAGATCCTCGTGATGATCCGATGAATCCACGGCCCGGCACTCTACGTTATGGAGTCATTCAGGAAGAGCCGCTCTGGATTATTTTCAAGAGAGATATGGTAATCCAACTGAAGGAGGAGCTGATCATGAACAGTTTCAAAACGATAGATGGACGAGGCGTCAACGTCCAGATAGCAAACGGCCCCTGTATCACCATTCAGAATGTGAGTAATATCATCATTCACAGCATTCACATTCATGATTGTACGCCGCCAAACCGAGTAGGATACGCTCTGGTGAGGGATTCTCCATCTCATGATGCATGGAGATGGGTTGCAGATGGTGATGGGATTTCCATCATTGCATCAACCCACATTTGGATCGACCATTGCTCTTTATCCAAATGCAGAGACGGGCTCATTGATGCTGTCGGTGGATCCACATTCATTACAATTTCAAATAACTATTTCACTAACCACGACGAGGTTCCACATTCCATCCCATGCTATGTCTTCCTGCATCAATTCTAATTTTCAATGTTTACTTCTTCTTTTTCAGGAACTATAACGCTGTTCTTCCTTGTGTGCATTTGAGCACTGCAGGTAATGTTGTTAGGTAATAATGACAGTAACATTCAAGACAAAATCATGCGAGCAACGATAGCTTATAACCATTTCGGAGAAGGTCTCATACAACGAATGCCAAGGTAAATAATGATATTCAGATTTCCAAAACAGTAGTTGTACAACAAATTGAAATCTCAAGGGTTTGGTGATTAGAGTTCTTATGAGAAGCAGATTAGTATCGCTATTTACAATTTGAATGAATGCATGTAGATGTCGATTTGGACACTTCCATGTCGTTAACAATGACTATACCCATTGGCAAATGTACGCCATAGGCGGAAGTGCAAACCCAACCATACTTAGCGAAGGAAATAGGTTCTTGGCATCTACAAATAAAGAGGTAATATTAATATCAATTTTCTGGAACTTCATTTTTAGTTTTCTTAATAGACTTGATGACCTTAAAATCTATATAGATTATCATAAATTTTATTGGCATAAGTTTAAAAGCGAGAATGTTGAGATTTCAGGTAACGAAGCGGTTAAATGCCAACAGTAAAGAAGGAATGCAATGGAACTGGATATCAAAAAATGATTTGTTTCTCAACGGTACAGTCTTCAAACAATCGGGATCAGTTTCTCAAACTGTAAAAGCTCAGAGTCTAAAGCCGATGCCTGGGACCCTTGTAGGAGTCATCACAGGTAACGCAGGTGTACTCAGATGCAGGAAAGGCAGAAAGGGTCGTTGCTAGATTCCAAGGTTTTTATAAGCCCAACACCACTATTCCATCAGCAATCTTAGTGGCTTGAAACTTCATCAATATCGACTCAGGATTTGCATTCAGAGGCAGTTATTTGCTATATCTGTGTTGTAATAATGTCAGTAGCAAGCATAGAAGAGTTGTAGAGGCTTCTGATTTTTTATGGTTGTGGAATACAGAAGCCTCAATATACATTAGCAACCTCAGTGGCTTGCAATCATAGCTGCCATGAATATCGATTTATGATTTCCATTAATAATTAGTTAGTTGCTATATCTGTGTTGTAATCATGTCAGTAGCAAGCATAGAAGTGTTGTGGAGGCCTCTGATTTTTTATTGTAGTGGAATAAAGAGGCCTCAATATATCATCAGCAACCTCTGTGGCTTGCAACTACAGCTGATATCAATATCGATTTATAATTTCCATTAATAATTAGCTATTTCCTATGTGCTGTAATTATTTGATGTGTTGTACTGAGTAACAAACATAGAACTTTAAAAGTGTTGTGAGGTCTTCATTGCTTTTAACATTGCAAATGCTGTGAAAGAAGAGATTTATTTCTTCAATGCCCACACATTTTTCATATAATTTTTATATTTAAAAAAAACATTAAATAAGATCTTTTATTTGATGAAACAAATATGGAAAGTAACTGTAAAAAAAAACTGTATATTTAAAAAATTATATTTTTTTTCAAAGTATAATAAACTTAACCTTTCCTAACATCCTTCAACTATCAGATTTTCTTCCCTTTTCAAACTACATATTAATGACAAAACTATATGCCAACTTTCTAGAAAAGTAAATTGATTACTTCCGGCACTATCATTAGTTGAAAAAATTAGATTTAAAAGCTATCACAAAAACCAATAATCAGTAATCAAAACAGAAAGTTAAAAATATTCAGTATAGTCTTCCAACTAAGAAGAGAGTGCTGATATACAGCCTTCTTAGAGCTAAACTGAAAAATACCATAGAATATCATTTGCCAAAAATAGGAATGGGGCCTTTTGAAATTATATTTGAGTCAGATTTAACTTTGAATAGTAAATAGCCCCTTCAATCATAGCCAAAGCTTGCTTGGATAGTATATCAACTTCTTTATTGAACTCTCTATAAAATTGTTGAAAATTTATCCCTTAAAATTCTTCGAAGAGCCTCCTAATTTTATCTTTCCAACTTTCAAAGACAACCATCTCCAACTAACTTTTTGGGAGATCCCAATCAGTTACCACTTTGGAATCTCCAGCTGGGTCTAAAAGTGTTCAAATTTTTAGACTAGCAAAATGTAAGAGACCCCAAAGTGCAAGTAATTCATCAGAGTATTGGTACTCCTACCACAATTTAATTTAAGATTAAATACATATGAATCACTCAATTTTAAGAAAACACCATCTCCAGAGCATGTACAATTATACTAAGAAGCACCATCAAAATATCCTACAGTTACTATTAGAAGGGGCCCTTGCTACTCTCACTTTTCTACTTTCCTTCTCTTTAAAAATTTTCCCATAATCTTCAACAACATTAAGACCAAATCCCAAAGCATTCTTTGGCTTACCCTTAAAAATGACACCATTCCTATGTTTCCATAATTCCCAACAAATGAAGCAAAGCAACTCTTTCCATAAATTTAGTGCAAATATCCAATTTTGAAAACAAAGAGACAATGTTTGTAAAGACCACTTATGAGTTATTAAAAGTTTCTTATTTACCACCTACCAAACCAGATTTATAAATGAACACTAAATCATTAAATGATCTAATGACTTAGCTTTATCATAGGTTAGTTTCCTATTTTCCAAAGAAAAACAACATAAAAGTTTTATTTTTAATGGAATATTCCATTTCAGCAATGAAGTAAAGAACCATCTTTGATGTACTTCAATTGCATACAAGAAAATTGCTTCATAGGAAAGCTTAGTAGTTACCTTCTCATTCCTCCCTTATAGGACCATGATAAAGTATCATAAGTATCTAAGAGATCAATGCCACCTCTTTGAAGACCAGATAAATAACTATTCCATTCATCTACAAAATCCCCCTGCATTTCCAATTCATCTGCTTGTTTCCATCTTTGTGAAAACTTGAGACCGTCTTTAGAAACTCCACATGAGCTAAATTATGAATACCTTTGGATCAGAGAAAAATTACCAGAGTTGAGGATAAGTTATAGTACCCATATCCCCTAATGTATGGGTCCTACCCATCTCTAATAAATCGACAATTCAGGAGATTCCAAGCCAACCAATCCCCTAGAAAATTATATGAATTCACTGATACCCCTTTTATTTCTTTATCATTTGATTTTATCCTCTCCATAACCAATCTATTTTTTTAAATATCTATCTTTGATCTTCTTGCTCCACATACTAGTAGAGAATAATCTCCTCCATAAACTATTAACAACTAATGCTTAATTGAAAAATAGAATTATTTTTGATTCCCCATATACCAAGTTTCTTGGGCCTCATTAGTCTTTCCCAATTCACAAAGTGGAATCCTTCCTTTTGCTTATTTCCAGTCCATAGGAAACTGAAGACCCTTTTCATGATCTCATCCAAAATAATTTTTGGAACCTTATACAATTATAACCAATATACCATAATATTATGAAGAACAAACTTCTCTATAATCAATCTCTCACCTAAGGGAAACCATCTATAACACCAATTCCCTATCCTCTTTTTAAACTCTTTAAAGGGCCACACCTAGTCCTCTGTTAAGCAATTATTTGGATTCAAATAGCAGCCAAGATATTTCAGTCCATAAATAAGTGGTATCTGGTAAGGAAATAATTGACCAATTTGAGATAAAATTCCTCATCAACATCATTTTCTAGAAAACTAGACTTTGATTCACTGGCTGCCATACCTATAGTTCACAAAACTGCACTAGAATTTCCTGATATCTTTCCATTCCTCCAAAGAACTACTTTAAAGAAGTAATACATCATCTACAAAAAGTAAATGTGTGATTCAAATAATAGATGGTATTTTGACTTCTATTAGGCTTCCTTCCATCTTTTTATTTTCAATCAATCCTCTTAATCCTTCTACAATTAAACGAATTAAAAGAGGGGACAATAGAAACCCTTGCTT